>SNQJ01S0222054.1:4678-14987 GCA_010110895.2 Picea sitchensis
CTCAGTGGTTTGATGATGGGTGTCCCATCCATGAAGAGGCGATATGTCCCTCTACACTTGAAATGACATATAGTTGGGGTCTCTGAAGGCCTCAACCATTTACTACGAGGGGTGACATGAGTGGTGTTGTATTTTTTGGAGTACACCGTGATGCAGGAGGACGAGTAGAGTCTTAAGATATTTTTTAGTTCTTATGATGATACTTTGGGCATGAAGGCCCAAATGTTTCCTCATTATGTACTCTTCTATGATGTAATTTCAAAAAACTTTTTCTATCATATATATATATATATATATATATATATATATATATATGAGTTTTGCAGCTACCTATGTTGTATTTTTTGTGTTTCATGTGATGTATTTGTACATATGATTTATGTTCCAAATGTTTTATCTATGCTCAAGATACCAATCCAACAAGTAATTCGCTAAAAAATATATGATCATATTGAGTTCTCTCGATATGTGTTTGTACTTGAGAAATTCAAAACCTCTTTCGAGATGACGAACCCTCGGATGGAGACGTAGTAAAGTTTAATTGTGAACGACGTATTCACGATTAAGTTGACGGAATACGAGTTGAGATTCAAGGTTAATAATCAATTGAGCTATACCTATGGAGGAGGCTTCGGGTAAAAGTTCGATGACAACATGGTATTCTGCCACATTATTGGTTGTAGACATGAGGAAAATCCCTTCTGAACTAACTAACTTGCTAGAGTGTTAGATGACCCAAGATGCAGAAGTAATGTTCTAGGTATGTTGACTAGCGCCATCTGCAAACCCAAAATAGATGGGAAAGGATGATTTCATCTAAGAATCCAATCAAAAAGTAAGGTATAAGAAGATGAGACAAAAATCATGCACGCAAAAGAAAAGACCAACCAAATCAAAAGTATATAGTACAATATTGTACAAAGCACACATGCAAGATATTCTATGCTTATTAATTCTTGAGGTAAATCCCATTTCGAGGCTCACCGAGAGATATTCCATCAAAGTATGCTAACTCGTAGGTTCCTCTGTGTAGCACGTGTTTTATGATGTAGGTTTTGTTCCCCAATGGTTATAGATTTCCTTCCCCCAATTTATCACGGTCTTGATCATAGATTAGGACTAGATATCCCTTTGTAAAAGAGCGAGGTCAGACGGATTTATAATATTGATTTTTCATGAGTTTTTGATGTGTCTCATTGATGAGAGAAACATCGCGATGAGTTTCGTCCAACTTAGTTAAATATAGGAATCATTCCTCTTCAAAAGAAGTGTGAAGTAGGATTTCAATGGTAAGCTTCAACGAAAGAATATCACACTCAATTGCTAACACCAATTTTATCCATTATATCAACCGAAAAGGTGTAAATCCAATTGTGGTTTTAACTGAAGTTTTATAGGCCCAAAGTGCAGAGAAAAGTTGAAAATTCTAAGGTTTTGTTTACTCCCACCATGTGTTGAAACATGTTTTTCAGGATCTTGTTGATGGATTCAACTTGTCCATTTTCTTGAGGGTAGTAGGGATGATTTTTCATGGAGAAAACCTAACTTGATGAAAAATTCATCCATCATCTGGTTCTATAAATAGGATCCATGATCATTTACGATAGCTTGCGATATTCTGAATCGAGTGATGATGTGGTTAAACACAAAATGTTCACCAATGTGGCCATCATTAAGAAAATTAGGGATATCCTCAACCAATTTAGTGAAATAATCAACGACAATGATGATTTAAATGTGCTACCAGGTCGAGGTAGGATTACATTACATAAAATTGATGCCCCATTTTTCAAAGGGGCCAACGACAACAATGGAATGGAGTAGAGTAGGGTGGGTACGTGCTTTTTTCTCCAAGGTGACCACCACAAGCTCCAAGGTGATAGTCATTTAAAACTTGTTCATCCTCATCGTGGGTTAAAAAATATCGTAGGACAATATTAATTCCACAGTAGTACAGTGTGTCGCCAAAGATGAGGTAGTGTTTTGAGTGGTTTCAAATGTGAGATCATTCATCTCGTGAGATGTTGGGCTGCAAACATTGGGTTTGGGGATATAGAAGAACATATCCATACCAAGGATCCAACATATTAATGAATAATAAGGATTCATCAGAAAGAGATTCATTGGGCTTAATATTGTCATCAATATGGGGAAGATCACAAATCAATTCTGCAAAGACAAATGATTTCTTATCTTTTAACTTGGTAAACTCAAGATCAAATTCTTGGAGAATGACAATCCATTTTGAATATTTTACCTCAAGTACTTGACTAATCAATATGTGATACATGTGGTTCAATTCTGTGAGGACCATGGTAGATTTTAATAGAATGTAATGGTGAAATCTCTGGATGACAATAAATGTTTCCAAAGACAATTTTTTGACATCTGAGTATCGCAGTTCGGGACTAGATAGACTCTTACTCAGATAGTATATCACATGTTCATTGGCATCGTCATCCTCTTGGACTAACACCCTAGAAATAGTTGAAGTAGAGGTATCCAAATAAAGGATATAGTCTTTCTCATAATTCGGTGGATGCAAAAGAGGTGTGCTTTTTAAGGCATGCTTAAGAGCATCGAATGAGCATTGACCAGTTTCATCCCAGATGAAAGGGTCACATTTCTACAACAATCTCATAAATCCTTTAGTGATTTCGGTGTAATTGGAAATGAAGGGGTGAAGAAAGCTTTCATTCCTTTGCAAAATTTGTAGTTGGGTCATATTTTTGGGAGGGATTAAACCTAGAATGACTTTAACATTTAAGGGATCAACACTAATCCCATCTTTGGAGACTACGAATCTGAGGAGTCACCCTAATTCAACAACGAAGATGCATTTGTGGGGGTTCAAACATATGTGGTAAGACCGAAATCAAATAAATATGGATCAGAGGTGAAAAAAGTGGTATCGTCGATGAAACGAGTGAGTGGGTAATTCATCGAGGTAGGGTTCAACAATATGTTTGATATTGTGGAATGTGTATGACCTCCAACATTTTTAAGGCCAAAAGGAAGTTTCTGATAAGGGAATGTCCCCCAAGGGAATATGAAGGTTTTTTTATGTTGATCAACTAGTAGGATGTCAATCTGGTTGTATTCAGAAAAATCACCGATCAATAAATGACGCTTCCACCGCAATTATCAATAATTTGGTCAATAAAGGTTGTAGGGTAATTGTCTTTGGGACAAGCCTTATTAAGATCCCTATAATCGATGAAAAAATGAATGGTACCTTGTTTCTTAGTGACATGAACAATGTTGGAAACCCATTCGGTCAAAGGCATAGGATAAATAAAACTAGACTTCAACAATTTTTTGACTTCTACGTTTATGGCCTCGGTTTTTTTAAGATGAACTAGGTGAAGTTTTTTTCATACAGGTTTAACGCATGGTTAATTATTTATCTCATGCACAACGATCGATGGATCGATCACTAGAATTTCTTCGTAACTCCAAGCAAAGATGTCATGGAATTATTTGAACAAGGAAGTATAAGTTTGAACCTCTTCAACTAAAGAATTTGCACCTAGATGAATGTTTACCACAATACCTTCTTTGATTGATATGTAGAAATTAATAGTGCAAGAGATGTTTCCCAAATTCTACTTGGATATGGTATCCTAAGTGAGTATGGGATATTGGGGGGAGTCAACGATATTTCTAGGAAAGATAGAGTGTATATCTTTCACAATTTCATCCAAAATAGGAATAAAGGAGCAACGATGGTGGTTGTCATTCCAACGTGCCTCTTCGATGCTAAGCATTTTCGTAATAGATTCATCTGATGGAAAAATATGTAGGATGTAATCGAAAGTAGAGGATAGGGAATCTGACCAACATGGGAATTAATATGTAGTAGATGCCAACATATTTTGTTCATCTAGTGATAGAGAGGCAAACTGGATTGTGTCGTATTCAACCTCTATAGGACTAAGTTGCATGGTGTCACCTAGTGCATTGAATTCTAAAGGACTAGGCACAATCCATGGATCAGATAAATGATAGGATTGATCTTCCATAGTCGAGATCATATTTATCATTGTGATATGTTTCATACTTAGAGGAAGATGTGTAAGAAATGTTCCCATAAGAGAAGCGTCTTTCAAAAGACCCACTCCAACAATTTCATAAGTGATCTTTGAATCTCCTAGAAAATGAATGTTTTTGGTCATGGGAGTGCGAGTGTTGGGGGTTTTGTAATCTAAATGATCGATGGTCAAAATTCTACCTTGATGGGGAAACTGGACACATCGAAGCATCGATGAAGAGATGAAATTCATGGCATAAAACCAACTTCTTCCTAACAATAGGTTATAATCGAGGGGAGCATCGACTACTTCAACATCTACTGAAATAGTCTTACCTCCCAATTGAACAACTAAGGACTGTAATAGTCCATGAGGATGAAATCCTCTCCCATCGAATGCTCATAACATACTATGGGATTGATTTAGACCAAGATATCTAAACCCATTCCAATAGGACAATGACATCACACATGTGGAAGATCCCTCATCCAATATCTTGCGATGAATATGTTTATTGTGGACAATAACATCAATTTGGAAAGAAATCTTGTGAGAGAGTCACGATTTAAAATTCTTGATGTTAAACGTGATATCATTAGATGACTCAGGATCTGTTGCTCCGATGGCTTCCAAGAGATTCCTATGTCAACTAGGGAAATGTTATAGAACTTCGAGAGATGACATAGCACACGGTGCTTTGGCCAAATATTCAACGATGTTGTATTTTTGAGAAATACTTGAATTAGGATTAAAATTCAACTTTCAAATTGTTCTCTTGGGTGGATGTAAGATAGAGTCAAAGTTAGGTTTCTTAATCTGGAGGGGCCTAGATGGATGAGTAACGATGGTGGACAGTGGATCCATTGTAGTACCATTAGATACTTTTTCCTTATGAGGTTTAGCCGGTGGGGTGTCATATGTCATAGTACAAGTTCTCAAATATATCACATTAAACATGTAAATGTGTGCACTCAATGAAGCTTCCTCACAAGGAGGATTATTTGTGTTACCTCCTATTGGAGGTGAATAAACTTGTGCAACCAGTGACTACTGTTGTGGAAAAGGATACGTCGGGACAACGAGTTGAGAATTTCCTTTGAAACATTTTGAAACTTTGTCGCTATGAGAACAATATTGTGTGTAGTGATCATCACCACAAATGAGACATGAAAATTTCAGTTTTTGCTGTGGTTATTTCTTAGTAGAAGGTGCTTGAGTTGGTCTTTTTGGATTTTGATTTCGATTAGTTTTTTTTTCTTTGGTTTATTATTTTTTTCTTCTTCCTCCTTGAATGTTGTGAAGAATCACATTTGAGTCGGGGTGGAGGTCAACAAGAGTAAATCTGATCCAGTAGTGGGTGCAATGATCTAATGATTAGTCGTGCCAATAGACTGTGACATGGAATGTTTTTTGACGAAACCAATAACTCCATGAACATGATGTGTGGAGGATGGTTTCAATGGGTCATTTGATGGATAGGGAGCATTTATAACCAATTCATACAATGTATCAGATTGGGAGTAAACCAAGTCCATATAATGATCATGAGCAATGGATTCCTCTTATGTAATGACACCACCTATGGCTACATCACGAGCAATAGGAGGTAAAAGAGATATAGTGAACCACTCAGCAAGTAATTGGTTAGGAATGGTTTCTTTGATCAACCTTTGTCATCATATCCATTCATGAATATGATAAAAAATATGAACGAAGTTAGTCTGATGAAGGTAGGTCAAAAGTTCTATACCAATATCACAACATATGGCAATTGAAAGTGTGTGAGAAAAGCCATGGTAAGAGAATTAAAATATTGAAATTTTTTTGTGTTATAACTCAATGTACCATTTGGCTACAAAACTTGTAAGTGTACACTAGAAAAGAGGTAACTAGATCGAATCATCCATTAGTGAATTTGATGAAAACTATATATGAAAATTCATAAAGTGGTTGTTAGGGTATTCACCAGGTTTACCGTCAAATTTTAGAATATTGGAAGGAAATTTAGTAGGAATAACTGGCCAAAAAGGAGAGTTTAATATGGGATCATTTGTTAATCTTGATAGATCCAATAGATCTAGAGTTGCTAAGAATGGTAACTGTCGATTTACATGAGGATGATACTGGTGTGGTAAAGGAACACTAGTAGGGTTGTAAACTGGTTGAGGTGGATATTTTTAGTAAGCGGTCCCTCCCATATACTTTTGTGGTTCACTGGAAAAGGTAGGAATAATTTGTTGAGGAATGTTCAGAAAAGGAGAAGGGAAACCCATTTTCTCATGGGGAGGATAGTTTGTTTGATTATCTTAAGGCTGAAAACTAGTTTTTTCTTAAGGAAGGTAACTAGGTTGTCCTTGAGGAGTGTCAGGATTGGCCCCTTCGGGAGGATAAGATTGTTGACCTTGAGGACCCAAACTAGGATTTGAAACCCATTGGAAGGGTTGTGAAAAATGTAATTCAGAAGGATTGGTATTTGGTATTCCTCCTTGCGTGTTAGAATTTGATGTCCCTCCCTGATATGATTAATGAAGCATACCTCCTTAGGGTGGTCCCCAGGATGGGGGGGGGCTTCCTGTGAATGAGGATTGTCCCCCTGCCATCAGTTGGGTAAAAACTGGGGTTTGACTGGTAAAAGGGTGTTGACCCCCATTCGAAACGAGTCTGTGGAAGGAAGGTTTCCCCCTGGTGGGGATGTGTCCACCAAAGGGAGGAATCCCCCAGTCGGTAATTGTCCCGCAGTTGGGTTTTGTTGGGTGGAAAGGTTTTGGACTCTATGATGTGAAGGTGTGCCCATATGATTTTGCATAATGTAAGGATTTAGGGGTTGAAGATGTACAATAGGATTAACCGTCAAGGTACTTTTCACATGACTAGGTAACACGATTCCCACTTTAGTTTGAAATTGTATTGAGGTGGTATTAGTATTGACTATTTGTTCGATGGGATGGTTGATAGTTTGACCTGACAGTACTACCTCAGCATCGGTGAAGGTAGGAGGAACAAAAGGTGGTGGGCTAAAATTACATTTCTCATAAAGGTCACGTCCGAATGGAGTTATCCATATATAACGAACAAAATTTTGTTGTAGATTTACCATTTCATTAGAATGGACATGGGTCGTGTATTCGTCATTAAACTTTGGTTGTATCGATTCCATATCCAACCAATTATATGGCCTTGATGGTAAGTGAGGGTAATATTCTACTATAACATTACCTGGGGAATACAATCAGACAAGGAGTGGATTGAGAGGTACCTGCAAAGCGAGGTTGATAGGAAGGGTTCCTTCCTCAACCATAACCGAGCCTCTATCGAGATTCACTAGAAAAGGATTAGCAACACTCCCAACATCTGAATGGTTCTCAACCTCTTCATGGTAATTGTCTTGAGGTGAGTTAGGAGGTAAGGGTTCATAGCCTTATAGAGGAAACCTTGTCATCCTATGTGATCTACGAAGATCTTTATCATCTGTAGTCTCAATTTTGAAGGACTACTATAGTAAACAGATAGAACGCCCTAAAAAAATCTAGAAAACTAACAAGGAAACAAGGCCTTCTTTTAATGAACGTGCTAGTTGGTGATGAAATCCAACATCACATGATCAAAGTGAGAAGGGGATAGGATATGAGTGGGTGGATCATTTACGTTGGAAAGCTTCTTAACAAACTAACACCTTGGTGCAAGTTCCCTCATGGTTTTACGTGTGGGTTACCCTCCAAGGAGCCCGAATGAGTTTGACCAATGTTTGTTCTAGGTACAATGAAGACTTCCCTTCAACATGGCCTCATGTAAGGACCCTAAATATTTTGTCTATTAAGGATACCAACTCGCAGTCAACCTCTAGGTAGGTACAATCGATAGTCTAGTCCAAACGTATGGTCAGGATATCATGTCCGAAATTCTTCAAGAGAAATGAGGACAAATGGACCGGTAAACTCCAAAGGACCCCGAACAGATTCATAATTCATGAAGCTCCAAGACCAAATGAAAATAGTTAAACCTAAAGAAGAAACCCCAATATACGATCTGACTATGAATGATTAAGCCTCAAAGGGATAATATATGTTTCTCTCCCGAACGCGACCTTGTGTATAACCACTGTGTGAGATGGGGATCCCATCTATGCTTATATTAAAATTGGAATTACTCTCCCTATCGAAATATTTTGAGTTCATCTTGAATGATTTGGAGAGTTATTCTCGCATCCTATTCCGAAGCTCTAGTCATAGTCTATTATTGGTGTAAAGATCTTAAAAATAAAAAGTTTCTAGATTGATTTTAGTGGTTTTTCATTATGCAAAGGTGAATGATAGTGAAACTGATGATTTTTTACACTCGACTCCAAAAAACATGAAAAGAATCATATGGAAATTTTATTTTCAATGAACTTCTATCTAGGGGAAGGGGAAGAGTTTCTTTTTCGTTCACTAACAAGAACTTTATAATGCAAAATTTCATACAATTTCATTCTCAACAAGAATCCAAACAGTTCCCAAATTATAAAGAAATCCTTTTCAAAATCCAAAAACCAATGAAAAATGTATTCCTTTGTTTGATTGCAAATGTAAATTGAAAATTTCATCTAATGCTTTGTATTTTTACCATTAATAAAAAAATGACTTCACTAGTGTGATTTGAAAAGAGGAAGAAAACCCATAAAAACAAAAACACTCTCAGCAGTTGATAAGAGACTAAAGAAGAACAAACTATGTATTCAAATAAAAACATTAAAGAAACAAAGAATCACACTTAAAAATCTTCTGGAAATGACTAAGGGATCAAAGACCAAGTAAAAATTAATGAGATTGATGAATTTCCTTATAACAACCTCTAATCAATCAGATGAATGAAAATAACAACAAAAAGAACCCAAGTTTGAGGAAAGACGGTTGTTTTTGCAATAAGGAAAGACAACACAAAACCCAATAAAGACTAAAAGAGTGAAAATAAGTATGGTGTAATTCAAACATAAGACAATATCTAATAGAATAGGATTTGAGCGAGAGAAAAATACCTAAGAACTATATCCAACAAATAGACAATTAGCCATTTTCCAAGGAAAGAAAAATCGATGCTCTGGTATTAACAACAACAGAGTGCTACAAGACTCACTAATACACTCTATGGGAGAGATGATCAAGATATTGGTGCTCTTACTTAAAATGGAGAGGGTGCTAGTTCTTAGTTCTGAGAAAACTTTTTCAAAAACTCGAAAAGTTCAAAACTCAGGAAAATTCAATCAAAGACTCTATAAGACAACTTTAGGAAAGATGAAGTATGTACAGATAGACAAAATAAGAAAATGGGATATGAAGATAAGAACAAATCAAGGACAAACCAAGGAAAGAACCAAAACTGAAATCTTTGATCCCAAGTGGAGTTCTCAATTTATTTTGTGGAATAATCCCCCTGCAGAAAGGATAATTCTCCCTTGGATTCGAGACCCCTAATAGGAATATATAAAAGCACAAATGGACAGTAACATCCCTTTGAATTTAGTTTAACTAACCAGGAAGATAAGTATATGGAAGAAAGTGTGATGCACCTTATTCCATAGTTCGTCCTTGTTTCTCCCAATCCAAGCTTGATATCCAAACTCTTCAACACAATGGCATACCTATAATAAAATCGATAACAAAGAGAGACAAATAACTCCTACTCTACGAGATTAGATTAAATAGATTCATCTACCAAGATCCACAAGAACACGCAAGAATAAAAATGATTGAAGGGAATAGGCCAAGTATATTGATGAGAACTTTAAATCAATACTTACAATCATGGATGGTGTTGTAGAAGCCTCCCCAAGTCCTCCTCATCCAACCCCTTACTCGAAAGATCCATGATCAAAATGACAATTCTTTTGCTAATTATTTTCCTTCTCCATTCACCATGAGAATGTCTCTATTTATATGATTTGAGAGGCTCAACCACCTTGGTTATATTTGGGATTAGTTGAGTATATTACTCCATGAGTTGTGATATCTCCCTTAGATGTAACCTAAGGGTTATATTCGAGCCAAACCAACTCAAACCATCTATAGTTGTCCTTAGAAAAAAGGGGATTTCTTCCCAAGATTTTCTCAACCAATCGACGCTCCTTTACAACGGGAAATAAAATTCTACAACGCTTCCTGCTAGATAGACAAGGAGCTCTAGGGATCCCTTCATATGAGGAGGGGAGCGTTGATCTTCCAAAACTTGTTAAGATGATCAATTCTCATTTTCTTCAACTATCAAATGATGGGTTTCTTCTTCTAACATGTTTTAGGTTTCTT
>SNQJ01S0222055.1:0-14986 GCA_010110895.2 Picea sitchensis
TTGTGCTACCAGACTTTCGTCAAGGGTTGACATCAATGACAACCAACCTTAATCAACAATCTCCCCCTTTGGCATTGATGGCAACACTCTGATGCAATACTAAAATCATATCACTCATGCTCCCCCTAGAACCATGCCTCTGTCCTTTGCATCTATAAATCTTCTCCCCCTGGAACCATGCCTTTGTCCTTTGCCTCTGTCCTCTACATCTGATAAGTCCTCTACATCTGATAAATCTCTCCCCCTTTGTCATCAATGAAAAAGGTATCTTCCCATCCAGGGTTGCTCCCTCTGACTGAACTATCCTCTTATGGTGCTTCCTCATGTAAATATAAGACATATAAGATAAGCATTCAAAAAACATTCATTTTGGAGTAGAAATAACTCCAAGTCTCCGGCGAAGATATTCAAAGGCTTCCCATGGAAGTGGTTTTGTGAAGATGTCTGCCACTTGTTCTTTTGTGCCCACATACTCAAATCTAATTTTCTTTTCTGCAACCTGCTCCCATAGAAAGTGATACTTGATTGGAATGTGCTTCGTCTTGGAGTGCATCACTGGGTTCTTCAAGATACTGATGGCACTTGTATTATCACAATAGATTGGAATGGGATCATCATAGTCAACCTGTATATCTATTAAAGTTTGTTTCATCCAAAGAACCTCTGTACAACATGATTCCGCTACAATATACTCTACCTCGGCTATAGATAAAGATACTGATAATTGTTTCTTGCTTAGACATGATACCAAACACTCACCTAAGTAGAACATTGATCCACTGGTGGTTCATTGGTAATCAATACAACCTGCCCAATTTACATATGTGTAGGCAATAAGTGATAGATCTTTTCCTTTTGGATACCATAATCCAAACTCTTCTGTTCCTTTGAGATATCTAAAAATCCTCTTTACTGCTAATACATGTGATTCCTTTGGTGCTGCTTGAAATCATGCCACCTATCCAACTGCCTACATAACATCTAGTCTTGATGCTGCCACATATAACAGGCTACCAATTAGTGACCTGTATTTCCTCTAATCTGTAGACTTTGAATCATCATCTTTGCTCAACTTGCAACTGGTTTGCATGGGAGTGATAAATGGTTTGCAATCTTCCATTCTGAACCTCTTTAGCATTTCTCTGATATACTTGGTTTGAGAAATAAAAATTCCTTGGTTTCTTTGACGTATCTGAAGTCCCAGATGTTACACATGATTTTGGTCACTCTGGTGATGTCTCTACAAGTGATGTATTTAGGCTCCCACAAGGACTTTTTGCTTGAGAAAAGAGACTGTTGTCTTCTTCCAAAAAACACATTTTTAAGATGAGTTCCCAGGTTGCCTATGTTATAGGGTGCGAAAATCCTCCATTCTCGTAGGCAACCCATGCTTAGAGTGTGAATTGTTCACAGTCTTCTCTATAGGTAGGGTGCAGACCTATTTTTAAGCTTGAAAAGGAGAAGAGGTCACGAAGGTTCTAGAAGGGGATCTTCTAGAAAATGAGTTGGCATTCGCATGGTTGGAATCCTACTGACTTCTTAGATTTAGTGGGATCATCCTCATCCATTTAACCATCTCTCCTTCTCTTATATATTGAAAGGTTTCTCATGGAAAAGGTTAAGCAAGATTGAATGAAGAATTGGTGAGAGAATTGTGTGAAGAACTCTGTTTGTACAGAAGCTTGGAGACTCTATTTGGTCTATCAAGTTGCATTGGATCTTCTTCATGCAAAAGTAGAGCAAGTGTGTGTGTTGGAACCAAGGGTCACTGAAAGGAAGCTTGCAACATCAAGGCGATCCGGTTGTATCTTCTACTTTCATTTAATATGATACAACGACATGTCCCTTTCCCATAAAATCACTCTTATTTTATTGCATAACTCTTTGATCATATACATAGGCTGACATTGACTATACTTTGTTATCTTCACTTTGGTTGGTTTGTGTTGTCTTGGACCTGATTTCACAAGAGCACCGGAGCGAAGAAAAAACAATAGAGACCTAAGGAAGAAATATAAAGGTATGTCACTCATTCCTTCTCATTAGTAGATTCAATGACTACAACTTAGGGAAAGAGTCATGTCCTATCTTGTTTTGTTCTAGATCCAGGTGGATCTAGGGAGATCTGTTAGTGTCCACACCTACCGATTTATCCGATAACAAAATTGGCGACTCCACTTGGGATACAACCCATTTTGGTGGTTTTTTCTTGGCCATTTTCTCTTGACCTACCATTTTTCATTCCCAATCAATCTCTGAGTCTTGAGGAGATCCTCATAGTCTCCTTGGATCTAGAAGTTCCCTCAAAAGTTCTGTCATTTTTCCAAAATTTGCTTGATTACAAACCTTCTCGCACTACACCCTTCTATAGCCTGCGAGAATCACTAAAGTTCACACCCTAGTGTTCATTTCAGTGTGAACTTCTCGCAGTCTGCCAGTGTCTATCTTGCGAGAATCCTTAATTCTCACACTATACCCCACTGCCATCTTGCAAACTCACTTGTGAAAATTTTGGATTAGGTCTTTTGTGTCCTTAGATGCCTAGATTTGTTTGTGTGTCTAGGAAGAACTTCTCTAGCTAGTGATTGAATGTTTCTTGACTTAAAATTTCGCGAATGACTAGTTTTCAGAAATCGAAATCTCTTCTTGATCATTTTTTCTCAATTTTTACCTCTTGACCTTTTCTTAACAAGGGTTTAATATCCGGTTCTGAAATCCGAGTGCTTGTTTGGTCGGGAGCCTTTGATTGGATTAAAAGTTGAGATTAATTTTCCTTTTCAATTGATTATTACTTGGAAAATTGTTATCCATATGCATTTGAAGAGACTGGTCTTGTCAGTTTGTTATTTTTATCTTCATTGAAAGATCCATTTGGGTGTTTGTTGTGTATTTCTTTTTCGTTGGTTGCTTATTTTTTCTTAGTTCCATCCCTGTTGTTTGGTTTCTCATAAAAAATTAAAGAATTTTTCTTTTTTAAAGCACCCTTGTATTTGAAAATTATCAGCATTCAAGTATTGAAAGACAATGAATAGGGAATTTGCATTGTTCACGATTGTTTGATATTGAATTTTAGAGAAGATCATACATCGTAGTTCACATTGTTCTAGAAAACTCCTCTTTCCCTCTTGTAAATAGGATTCATCGAACAAAAAATATGTATCATTCATCCTTATTTATGCATTGTTGGGTCAGAGTCTCACACAACATCGATTTCATTTCTGTCTCCTTTTTTCATAACAACAACCTTTAATAATATTGCGCAACTTTAAAATTCAACAAGTAACTTTTTCTAGGGCTCTTTTACACCAACATTAGATAGGCTAGAGCTTTGGAATAGGCAGTGAAACACACTCTCCAAAGCAAAAAACACACAATAGCATCTTGTAATAAGGAGTGTCAAATTCCATTTGCAACATTTTGTCCTGGGAAGCCCTTCTCACACAAGGGTCAAACCTGAGGTCGCATCGAGATTGACAGAGTTACTCACCCTGCTTTGTTGATATCGGTGTAGAGATTGCACATATTACATGGGTCGCTTGAAGGTATACCCACAATGATGAGTGGAAGCCTCTCAAGCTGATTTCAGGCTAGATACCCTACCCTTGCATGTGGATCGGACTGTCAACTTTTCCCCCAGGAATCATTGTTGTTGGTGGTAACCTTAGTAGCCTATCTTCTTAGGGTCTTACACAGGGTGACTGTGAAGGGGTAAGTCTTCATGGTACCTGGAATCGACATTGGCCAGACTCACTCGGACTCCTTGGAGGGTATACCCACGATTGTGTGTGGGAGCTTGCACCAGGGTGTAAGTCCATTTAGCAGGTCGTCAACATAACTTTTCCACCCTAGCCCAACCCCTTATTGTCTCGTCGTCGTGATGTTGGATTTCATCACCAACTAGTGACTTCAGAATTGGAAGGTCTTGTTTGCTTGGTTTTTCTACCTAGATTTTACTAGCGCATGCTATTTGTTTACCCAAGTTGACCATAGAATTTATTTTCTAAGATTCTAACTCAATCACAATTGACCCTCCACACCATTCACATAGAATGCAAGGCTTACCCCCAGATGATCTGGAAGGTTCTCAACCCTTGCCTACCAACTCACCAGAGGGCTCTCCTCAACAGAGTGAAGTCCAAGACATTGCCACTCCACAAGTGGAAAGAACTAACTCTCTAGAATGGTTCCGAATTACCAATTCTAGAGAGGACTTTCGACTTCCTCTTGACTCTGAGAGATGTATTGTTCGAGTGAATTCTTCCGGAGAAATAGTTGTTCAGTCTTTTGGATTACCAACTGGACCTTTCACAGGACCTGAGGGTCAAGATCCATTTTGGACTACTGGTATTTTTAGACGAGACCTCTTTGGCTTAGGAGCAGGCGTTGATATCACTTTCACACCTAAGTGCCTGAAACATCTAATACAAACGCAATACCTTTTACTACTGCATATTATTTTCCTGGTACAAACGCTCCACCAATCAACCATATCTTGACTATCCCCCTACAAACTGTCCATTACACAATGGTCTCAGATACTACGAGTCCTTGCACTGGGACTACAACATCTAGCCAAGTCCCTATTGGCACGTCGCTTTCGCCTAGATTCACCCCAACTCTTCCGCCCGAATATCATGCATTGAATGCTTTTATTCTCGCTCCTACACAAATCACATCTGGGACTCTTGGCATTTCCACTCCTTATGGGAACTATCTCATTCCTGGTTTCATTCCGACACTTCCTCGACCCCCTTTCAGAGGACCTCTTCCATCCTCTATCAAAGGCACTGATCCTAGTGGCACCATCCCATCTTTCACACCTAATTACCATATTCCTGTTGGTGGACAATTTCACCAAGGAGGCCAAACCCAATCCCCTTTTGCAGGACAAATCCCAATTGGGACGTAACCCCCGATTGGAGGGAAACCCCCACCTACCCCACCTATGGAAAAAACATACCTCCATTCTTGGTCCAGTATTGGAATTATCTTAGTCAACATAATCCTCACTCGACTAGGGGTCAACAACCTCAAGCTAGCTCCAACATACCCCCTAGTGCAGGCCAACCCTATCCAGGTACGTCTAATCCTGTTTGGGGCTCGAATGCTCAACCACACGCCCTTGTTCAAGGGTAAAAACCTATGAATTACTTGCCTCCACACCAACAACTGAATATTCCTGGATCTTCGCATTATATGCAAACTGCTTATGGTCCCACTGGTCTACCAACGGGACTCCCTCCCAAATTCACTAGTACCCACATGTGAATAGACAATTACCCTTCTTAGCCACCCTGGAACTCCCAGATCTATCGAGAATTTTAAATGATCCGATCCGTCACTCTCCTCAATGGCCCGCCATACTGGCCAAACTACCATCTGACATCCCTAAATTCGATGGTAAGCTAAGAGAGGACCCGAACAATTATGTAATGAATTTTCACCTCTGGTGCTCATCCAACTCCTTGATGGATGACTCTATTCGTTTACGCCTTTTTCAACGAACCCTCACAGGTTCCGTCACGAAGTGGTATATAGAATTACCAGGAGGCTTCTTCACCAACTTCAACACCCTTGATATGGCTTTCCTCACCCACTACCAGTTACCGATCCGCTATGAAATAGGAACCAAAATTTTGAGTTCTTTCAAACAAACCAAAGCCACTCATATTTCTGATCACATTCATGAGTGGCGATGGAGACGAGGTCTCATCAAACTCAAACTTTCCGATCAGTTTCTGGTAGAGTGGTTCAAGAAATCATTTGTGAATGACATCGCTCATGACATCGCTATGGGTAGAGTTGTCATAGAAGAACAGGCAATCAGTCGTGCCTAATACCTAGACCTTGTTTACTCACAAATGGGTACTCTTTACGACTTACTCCCTGATGCACCTCATCCTTCTACTTCTGCTACTTCAACTACTCTTGTTTCTTCTCATGCAGCTGACGGTGTGATTGGCACTTTCCATAACCAACCTCATTCCATCCAAACCTTTAGCAACAACCCCAAATCCATTTCTTCTAATGTTCAAAATGCTCCGTCTCCTACCCCTCCCACCGACAAGACTTCTGAGGTAAACTTTGTTCAATCTATCCCCGTCGGCAAAAAAAAATCTAAAAAAGGAAAGGGTAAGAACAAGGAGGATAAAAATAATCCGTAATCTGAGAAGACCAAAACACAACCTGTTGACGATAAAGATAAGCACAAACCCTGATACCCTTGCCTTATCTATGGTGATGATCACTACACTAAGGATTGTCCACGATGAGCCGAGGTTACTAAGTTCCTTCAAGGGACCCCGAAACCACACACTCCAGCCATATTGTCACAACCCTTCCCTTCTCAACAACAGGCCCAATTGGTCATTCATGACCAACCTTCCCCCTCCAATACATCCTATGTCTTAATGTGTATAGGTGATTCAAAGAAAAATGACATCACACTTCCCACTCGAGCCAAAGATTATTCTTCATCCAAAGAGAAGGTTGATGCAATACCTCCTTCATTGGTCCAACCATCTCCCATGACTCCACCTACCAATGGTCCTCTTCATATCGAATGACCAAGCCTAGATACAGTTCTTCGCCCTCCTCCAAAGGGTGTTGTTCGAAAATCGACTTTCAATCCTCATGCACATGCTGCCTAGAACTACAGTATTGTCGAAGATCTGGCCCAAGCATCGTTCGCGATGTCAGCCCTCGAAGTCCTTCAGAGTTGTCCTATACAACGGAAGGCATTGTTGAAAGCTATTGGTGGAATCAACCCTACGGATACAAATTTAATAATTTTTGACTTGGAAGATCACATTCCAAGGTTACCCCCTCAACTCGCATTCCAAATACAAGTTATTGTCTCCGAAAAAAACATTTGTAGAACAATTATTGATGAGGGTGCCTCGACGTGTGTCATGTCTATTACCTACTGGAAAGCCATCGACTCTCCTCCTTTGACTGAATCCCACAACATGCTCAAAGGATTCAATGGATTTGGTTTTAAGCCTTACGGTGTCCTCCCTTCGTTGCCTATTACGTTAGAAGGAAAAATGATCAATGTTGAAGTGGAGGTATTTGACGCTCCTCTTGATTACAACCTTCTACTTGGCTGTAGCTGGATTGATTCCATGCGTGCAGTTGTGTCGACTCTTTTCCATGTCGTGCATTTCCCACATCAAGGAAAAGTAGTTACCATAGACCAATTGGCCTTCTTTCACTCATGCACATACCGACAACATACCTTTCATTGCAAAAACCCCCCCTGGGTATGAGAACGTCGGTGTGGGTCTTCTTAAAGATTCCTCTTTGATGGGTACTTTCCCCATTCCACCACCCAATGTTCCACATCTGTTTGTCTCCTAGATCAACATGATCTACACTTCTGTTCACGGAACCCGTGCGCCTTATGACCCATGGATGGTACACAACCCCGGTGATCATCTTCAATATGGTGACAAAATTCCTGTGAGTCAAGTTGAATCCACTTATCAAGCCATTCAATTGGCAACCCCTTCTACCACCTCCCTTGGTGATTTATCTATGGATCCATTCCGCGTCATTTTTTCCATAGATGAGATGATTATGTCTATTATGTCCATGGAAGAAACCCCTTGGGATGATGGACATCATCGTTCCATCCTCTTCCTGGAACAACACACCATCAAGGGTTACCAACAGATCTCGACCCCATCTACCGTTGTCTTCATTTCTACCATTCCCGAGTCTACAGACGATCTGTTCTATGAAGGGAAATTAAGTAATATTTCACCCACCCTCCCCCTTGACATATCCATAAAATCTGGAATTGTCGAAAATGTGCATATCGGAGCTTCGTGTTCCCATGTTGAAGTTGTCACCTACAAGTCTCGTTTCCAAGAATTTTGTGACGTCTTCGCATGGAGCTATGAAGAAATGTCGGGTATTGACCCCGACATTGTGGTACATGAAATTAAGACATACCCAGACGCTAAACCCATCCGACAACAACTTCATCTGGTCCACCCACGTAAAGCAACCACTATCAAGCTTGAAGTTGAGAAACTTCTTAAGGCTGGCTTCATTTACCCGGTGGCTCTAACTGACTAGGTTTCCAATATTGTCCCAATTGACAAGAAACAAGGCATGATCTTCGTGTGCATTGATTATAGAGACATTAACAAAGCTTGTCCTAAAGACAACTTTCCTATCCCCTTAGTTGACCAGATCGTCGATGATTGTGCCGGAAGTGAAATCTTCTCTCTGATGGATGGTTTCTTTGGATATAATCAAATCAATATCGTACCAACAGACCAACACAAGACCACTTTTATTTGTCCTTGGGGCACTTTTGCCTATCGAAAACTTCCATTCGGTTTAAAGAATGTCGGTGCAACTTTTCAACGTGCTATGTCTTACGCATTTCATGACATAAAGAACATGTGCAACCATATCTCGATGACTTACCTGCTCATTCCATGCACCGTGTAGATCATTCAATACATCTCCACGCCATTTTCCTTCAATGTCAGTTTTACCATATATGCCTGAATCCCCACAAATGCATTTTATGCGTAGAATCCGACCGAAATCTGGGATTTATTGTTTCACGTTAAGGGATCAGGGTAGATCCTTTGAAGGTCGAGGTGATTCTCAATCTCCCTCCTCCTTCCTCACTTCGCCAGTTACAAATTTTGCAAGGGAAGGCAAATTTTATTCATTGTTTCATCCCGAACTATGCTAAGCTAACTCTTGGATTTACGTGACTGCTCAAAAAAGGTTCTGAGTTTGTATGGGATACCACTGCCAACAAAGCATTTGATGCTTTGAAACTGTCAGGATTATTTCCTTTACCTCGCAGCCTTGGACTATACCATCGCTATGGTTCTCATCCAGGAGGATGATTCTCATGACGAGCATGTCATCTATTACTTGATTCAGAGTCTCACAACTACCGAAACCAAGTATTTACATGTTGAAAAACTGGCCTTGGTAGCCATCCAAGCTGTTCAACATTTTCGGCACTATATCCTTTTACACAAAACTACGGTTATTTCTAACTGCAGCCCTATGAAGCACACTCTTACACGTCAATTTCTAGGGGGGAAATACTCCAAATGGTTCGTAATACTCCAGGAGTTTGAATTAGAATTCAAACGCCCTAAGTCTAAGAAATCCTTGGTGTTTTCCAAGTTGATATGCGACCTCCCCTACTCTAAGACGAAAAATGTAGCTGATGATTCATTACCTGATGAATCCCTTTTCCTAATCAGTTTCGATGACCTTTGGTACAAAGATATCATCATATATCTCCAGACCTAGACTTTCTAGCCCAATTTTTCTAGCACTGAACATCGTCGAATATGCTACCAAGCCCATCAGTATATTATCCTCGGTGATACTCTTTATCATTGTGGGATTGACTCTGTTTTTTGACTTTGCCTCATGTTTGATGAAGCTAAGAAAGCCCTGAATGATTTCCATTTTGGAGCTTGTGGTGGACACATGTTTGGGGATGCTACTACCCAGAAGATCTTACGGGCGGGGTATTTTTGGCCTTCTTTATTCAACGATTGTATAATTTCCATCCAAAAATGCCATGCTTTCCAAACCTACAACAATAAAATCCGATCACACCCTGCTCCTCTACACCCTGTGGTCTTCGTTGGTCCTTTTGCGAAATGGGGTATCGATTTCATGACATGTCACCCTCACTTGGCTGGGGGGCATGGATACATTATTTTAGCCGTAGATTATTTTACAAAATGGGCCGAGGCGATGCCAACATTTGACAATACCAGAAGGACTGCAACATTATTTATATTCAATCACATCATTGCTTGGTTTGGTGTTCCTCAAGCTATCATTACTGACCACGGTAGCCACTTTAGAAACTTCATGATGTCCGAACTCACTGAAAATTTGGGTCTTCGCCATGAAAACTCAACACCCTAATACCCATAAGCCAACAGCCAAGTTGAAGCAATAAACAAAATCCTCATTACCATGCTTCAACTAATGATAGGGATTCACAAAACGAGTTGGCACACGATGTTGTTTTCAACATTGTAGCCTTATCGGACATCCGTTAAGTTTGCTACCGGGTTTACACCATTCCAGTTAGTCTATGGTCTAGAAGCCATCTTGCTGATTGAATGTGAGATACCCTCCCTAAAACTAGCCATCAAACTTCTCCCGAACACTTCTGCCAAAGAAGAACGTTTGTTGTATCTCATGCAATTAGACGAAACCCATCGCAATGCCACCGTAGTGATAGAAGCCCAGAAGAAACGCGTCAAAGTCCAATACGAAAAACATGTCAGGCCACGTGTTTTCTCTGAAGGTGATCTGGTTCTGTTTTATGAATAAGATCAAGATATGCTAGG
This sequence comes from Picea sitchensis, assembly GCA_010110895.2. Taxonomy (NCBI): domain Eukaryota; kingdom Viridiplantae; phylum Streptophyta; class Pinopsida; order Pinales; family Pinaceae; genus Picea; species Picea sitchensis. Next base: position 10,359 of record SNQJ01S0222055.1, read on the forward strand.
AGCCAAAAAATTTGAAGCTATGTGGCGAGGTCCTTATATAGTCAGACGAGTTTTGGATAAAGGAGATTACGAGTTGGTGGACTACGACGGTATTACTTTGAGTGAACCTAGAAATGGGTTGTACTTAAATAAGTACTATGCATAAGATCACCTATGCATGAGTGCTTGTATTTTATTGTATCATACTTTTTATGTGTTACTTTAGTATGCTTTTTCGTTATTTGGTCTTTTCCCTCGACCGCTTATCTTATGTTGTGCTTGATTTCCAGATGTCAAAGTTTTTGCTACCCCACATTGGTTTCTTCGATGGCGCTAGTCGTAGTACTCAAAACCTTGCTTCTGTCACATGGACAATTTACACACCTACAAACGAACTTATCAGTCTGCGAGGTGTGTGCCTTGCTCGTGCAACCAATAATATTGCGGAATATAGCGTCGTTATTGAATCGTTGATTGATGCTATTTCACTCGATATCCGCCACTTGGTTATACGACTCGATTCATAGCTAGTAGTGCTACATCTAAGTAATGTCTATGCTATTCGAAGTCCTACTTTATTACGGGTATATTTACAAATTCACCTCTTGGAACGTTATTTTGATTATATCGAATATCAACACATTCCTAGATGTCTAAATACATTGACTGATGCTTTAGCTAACTATGTGTTAGACAAACATTTGGGACATTTATAAACCAATCACACATTACATGTATAACACAACACAAAATAAGACGTTAGAAGTCGTATATATGTATATAACGATCAATTTTTTTTACAAAAAGTTTTTGTCTAAGGATCAAAATCTCAAAATATGAAGCCCATAGCTTCTACAAAATAACGTCATGGATGACGCTCATGATAACAAACAACTGCTTAGGCTACCCTACAAAGCAGTTGACTAAGAGACTCGGACACACCCACAATATGGCACTAGTAACGTCTCGGGATCTCCCCAATGGAAATGTCTAGGATGTCCGCAGTCAACCCCTCTAAGTTTTGTTCCACTGCCTCATAGTCATCGACATCCCATCTCACCACTGGAGCCACTTCTCCTTGCCATTGAAAGGGAGATGTTCCTGGATGTCAATACAGCCCCACATCTATGTCATCAAAAATATTTTTTTTTATTAGTCCTTGGATCAACAAAAACATTTCATATGATAAAATTTTCAAAAACATTTAAAAAGAACAAAATGTGTACTTCTTACCTAAGTCACCCCAATGAGCATCCTCAGGTAGGGACAAATCCAAATCCCCTCGAAAATCCAAACCAGCATATGCGTAATCGTCGATCATCAGCATCTGGGGCCTCAACTAGTCAAAAAATGAATCATTATACTTGATTATGGGCCCTGCTATGTGTCAAGCCATGAGGTTACACCACCTCAGTATCCTTAGATCCTGTGGAGCTGGTAATCTCTAATCAACCTGTAGTCATAGCAGTGGGACCCTATCGAGGAAGAATGACACCAAAAGTGACCCGTACCCAAACTGCTTCATGTCACCCTTTTTGCACTTCATCAATTGTCTCTTCATATTGCGGAGAACTGCATCCAACTAGTTGAAGACTTGAGGCTCTGTGCACTCTATGGCATATTGGAAATAGCTCTAGATATCCATGTGCAGAGCCACGCTCCCAGCCATGCATGCAACAGTAAACAATATGGTCCGTAGGGTCAAGTCTTGGACCCCCCAAATACCCTTGCTTCTCTCTACCTCGGGAACACAATATCGGCGACAATACTCGCTCATAGGGAGTCTGCCACCTCTATCTCCAGTTAAAGTAGCATGGTATCCACGCCGTGAAAACCTCGTTAGAAAATAGATATCCTCGATTTCTAGTGTCAATGTATGGAATCCCATGTGAAATAACTATTGATCCACGTCCCACATGTGGACCAGGTATTCCAACAACCTAAGTTGGGCTCTCATGCCCGGAATCCTGAAAATTTTCAAGAGCCCATAGTCTCGAAGGTCAGCGACTGTACCCAGGTCATTCCCGACAATGGCATAATCCTCCTCATGTTATATTTCTCTCCATTCCAATATTGTGATGGCCAAACACCTGCAAAAGAGCCATGAGAGGGGAGTCAACAACTTGTTTTAAACTCTTACATAATTTTTATTGAGCAAAACCAAACATTAAAATCCATGTTTCGGCCCTCGCAGGTGCACCTTTGGCACAGTGCGAGATTCTCACAGGTGCCCTAAAGCCCACTTGCGAGAATCTTAAATTCTCGCAGGTCCCACAAGGCCCATCTGTGAGAATGCTTGAGCGCATGGTACGACCCTAAAATGGACTTAAAACTCTAAAAATTTCCAATAAAAATAAAAAATAAACCATGGAAAAGTTGAAGGATCAAGAGCTTACCTCGTTGGCTAAAACTGTTCACCGAATGATCGCTTGTGCCTCCCGCAATCAAGCAAAGAAATTTGGGAGAAAATGAGGTATGTTGGACAAGTTTTTGGGAAAAGTAACAATAAAATGTTAAAAAGTCCTTTTCACCCATATTTATTCACTTTTTACCATTTCTTATTGGTTTTTTATATTATTTTTATTGCTTTTCTTGTAAAACCTAATGCCCTAATAGCCTTGTGAGTATGGTTTTTCACAGATATAGCAACTTCGAAGTCCAAATGAGGGGGTACGAGTGTTTTTCTTTTTGTCTCATATACGACTACTTTTTAGGGTTTTTGTAGGAAAAACCTCGAGCTCAGTCTTCATTCATTCTCACGCTTGAAAATACATGAGAACGTAACCAAGTATACTTTTTCTCATCTTTTCATACTCGTCATGGTAACACAAAAACAACGAACGTAAGGGAGTATCCTTTAAGCTCTTTTCATGCTCCATAAAAATGAAAAGATTGTCGAGCGATCTTGTTCTTTTCACGCTCTTTAAAGTATTTGAAGAAAACATTTGACGAGCGATAATTTATCACTTTTTTGGTCTCGTCAAACTTATTTACGAAAAAGGAACTGGGAGAGTTCTCTTTAAGTGTTTTTCAGACTCTCAAAACATGAAAAACTCTCGAGTTTTCTATCCTTGGACTCATTAAACAAACATCGAAAGACCCGTAATAGGACCGAACCACTCCTTCCTAGGGTTCGTTAAATATACTCCAAGGGACTCATCTAAAGGGTGAACTTACATCAACAAGCATATGTTATCCTCCTCAAGAGTGTGTAAAAATAAAGAGGTACTCGCCAGAAATGTTGGGGGAAATTTTGGGAAAGGGATATGTTTTCGTATTCATATTAATGGCAGTAAGCATCGCTCTTGAACATGACACCCACTATTCGTCATTTGAATTCGGGTTGGGAAATCCACTTGTCTCTCGTTCGACTTTCTACAAGGTCATATCTTTGGTCATCTTTGAGTCAGTGACGCCAAGTCCTTGGTTGTGTCGTTCATATGTTCAAGAGAAGTCCAAACAAGCCCTCTATTAACTCAACCATCTACAGTTGTCCATTCTTACTATGTTGACCTTCCATGTGTCCGTTTCAACCCATGTTCATACTTTGATTCACCCTCAAAATCTGTTACTTATTCCGTTTCATGGATGGCGGATACATCAAGGCCCTCCTGTGATGAGTCTTGTTCCGTTGAATCCAACTCATTATCTAGAAATAAGACATAGAAATCATTTAGTACCTTAGATCCTGCATGCCTTAATGGTAGGTCTCTTCGCTTTCGACATGGGTTTCACATCATTGATCCCTGATCGAGAGATTCCATCGAATGCTTGACCTCAACTCATTCATTCACATTCGTTCGGATTGTACTTCGGTACCATGGGAGTCGTTGACATCAATGGTGATTTCCCTCACACTTGTTAATGGTTTTCATCAATGACCGGTAATCAAGTGGTTTCTACCATGTTCGACTTTAACACATGCAATCACATGGATAGATTCGTACTTTCAGGTGATGGGATTGAAAACCCTGGGTCTCATCTTTTTTATCCAGGCTGTGATGGAGTATGTATGATTTGTATCGGCACATAGATCCACTTTGTATGTCTCGTGGTTATGTCTTAATTCAAGTCTTCTCACATAGATCCATAGTGTATTCCTGGTGGCTATGTAGCGTTTTGACGACATGGATCCACGGTGTATGATTGGTGTCCACGACCTACGTTTATGATTCCATTCATTTGTGATCTGAGCATGGGAATGCCTACCTCAGAACTGGTATTATATTCTGCAGATACCTGGTTGTTTATAGGTTTCTGATTAGGTGTGCTCCTTGTTTCTAACACACACACACACATTTTACAAAGTATTTTGGCTGTCACAAGTTCCGGCCTCATACTTTGGGGGGCATTTTGTTACACATGATTTTGGTCACTCTGGTGATGTCTCTACAAGTGATGTATTCAGGCTCTGTTGACGGGCGAAAATGATCGTCCATCAATTGGAAGAACGAGTCTGGTTCGGGGTTGTCTAAATAACCCAAGCCATTTGGTATAACTCATTCCGATGGATTCAATGGATCCATTAGCCAATCTAAAAGTCCTAGAAGAAACAAATAAAAGAAAAAAAAGAGCTAACTATTAAATAACCACTCAATATATTGGTATAACTCATTCCGATGGATTCAATGGATCCATTAGCCAATCTA
>SNQJ01S0222056.1:0-14958 GCA_010110895.2 Picea sitchensis
GACTATAGACACGCTCACCTTTGTATCATTGTATCGATCACAATTAGATCATTAAGGACATTAGCATAGACAAGAAGCAGATATTTGTAGAGAAGAACCCATGTACAAAAGTTCTAAATTAATATAGGAAGCTTCGATTCAGACTCATGGTGTTATAATGCTTTCTGTGTATACATGTTGAATGTTATGCTTATGGTTGTTTCATTCTCTCTATCATGCATTTGTTATTATGTTGTATGTGAATGTATGTTTTCATGTTGGATGTTTGAAAACTGAGAGAGAGAGAGAGAGAATGAGTTTCAATTGTTTCTCTTCCTGAGTGAGAGAAGTTCCTGCAAGGAGTGCAGTAGAAGTGTCTGCAAGGTGTGCATTGACAGGGTTCAAAGTTTATCTCTGAAAGCTCAAAAGGGATACCGTTGTTCTCATTCCAGTAGAAGTGCAAGACAAGCACAGAAGTCGTGAAAGCTGTACGCAGGCAGGTCGATACCTTAGAACTTATCAACTAAGGTTGAGAGATTGAAGGACTGTTATTGCCAAGAAAGTGCACAGAGTCGGGAGTTCAAGTACGTTGAAGTATTTGGAGGATCACCACAAGGAGTCTGTGCAGAAGACTCCTTGAAGACCTAAGTTGCGAAGAAAGCTTAGAAGGATTAGAGCCTTTGAATCATTCAAGAGAAAGCAAGAAGCCCAAGTTGTGTGCAGAATTCACGTCCCAGAGAAGGATCGTAGAGTCGATTTTGAACCAGAGGTTCTTGAGGAGGAAATTGAACAGTCGAAATTCTCCAAGGAGAACTCCCGAAATAGCAAGGACTGTAGGATCCAAGAAAGTTGTGGGGAATTTAAACATTGGACAGATCCACCTTCGAAAGGTAGGATTTAATGTGGATCGTTGATTTCGATCATTAGACCGTCGAGATCATTTTGGCATTTTAGGGGTCATAAGTTCGAAGTGTGGATGAAACCTTTGGTTGATCAAATCCTCGAAACGTGAAAAGAGTTTTCGTGTGTAAAGGTGAAGAGCGACGAGGTCGGAATTTCGAAACTTCGGAATTCGGGGTTTCGGAGGTCCTGAGGACAAGTGATCGGGACATAGTAAAAGGGAAATCCTGAAGTCGCGAAGCACGATAGAACTTAAAGTGGATTTTCGGGATTAGGAAAATTCAGGTTTCGGGACTCCAGGAGTCGAGAGGTAGAGTTGCACATCATCGCAATTCCTGAAATCGCGAGAAGCAGGAACCCGAAAAGGCAGGGTCCTAGGTACTTGTTGGAGGACACGTGTGACAAAGGTCATAGGGTTGGTCAAGTGTCAAGGAAAATTTTGAAATATAATAAGGGGAGGAATTTTGGAAACTGAGAAATCATAAGGAAAGAGGGACATGGGTTGGTCATCCACTCAAGTCCCAGAAAGCTGAAATAAGTGGCAAGAAAAGTTGTGTGTTTGGTATTTCGGTTTTCGGAGGTCGAAGAGGTAAGGCGCTCGACAACAGGATTCATGAACTCGCGAAATCTGGTATCCCGAAAGGAAAAGGGGAAAGTCCCAATGTCAGTTGGATGTTGATCGTGGAGTTCATGCCAGTGAAAAGATCACATGAGCATAACTCAGAAGGACCTATGAAATACACTCAGTTGGGTGTGTAAGGAATTTTCGAGAGGAAATAAAAGAGCCAGTCAAACTCGAAGGGCTGAAATTGAAAGATCTTGTGTGGACCTTGACCTGAGGATTGGGGGTCTGCGTAAGTGTGGTATCAGAGCGAGTAAGAGTTCTTTTCTTTCTGTGGAAGAGAAAAGAGAAAAGATTTGCAGCCATGCCATTGAGAAGGAGAGATAGGCCAATGCCTGATCCAGCAGTAGAAAGGGAAATGCGTGAACTATGTGCTAGGCTTGATGCCATGGAGACAGCACAGAGGCACACAGTCAACGATGGGGATATCAGTGAGGTTGAAAGTTAAAATGAAGCTGGAAACGAGGGAGAAGAAATTGCAACTGAAGATGCAGCAGATGAACGCCTATTCAGGGTTGTTGGGAGGATAGGTGCCAGAGCGAAAATGGACATCCCAGTATATGAAGGAAACCTAGATGTAGAAGAACTTATGGACTAGATTATATATTTGGATAAATATTTTGATTATGAGGATATTGAGGAAGACAAGAAGATCAAACATGTTGTCACAAGACTTAAAGGACATGCAGCATTATGGTGGGAGGAACTATAGGCTGACAGACGTTGTAAAGTCAAGTAGAAAATCAAAAGCTGGGATAGAATTGTTGCGAAGATGAAAGCCAAATTCATACCCAAGGATTATCAAATTACTCTATTTTGGAGAATGCATAATTTGAGATAGAAGTTGATGTCAGTGAAATAATACACTGAAGAGTTCTACAGGATAAACATCAGAGCAGGTCATCGAGAAAGTGATGATGAAAAGGTTTCTAGGTACATGAATGGTCTGCATATGACATTCAGGATTAGATGAGCATGATGAGCCTTCAAAATGTGGAGGATGCTTATCATATGGCTCTGAAAGCTGAAGAGAAGCTGAGCTGAAAGCAAGGTCAAAGAGGCTGAGGTAGAAGTCAAGCCAGAGGTAAAACAATTTCCCAGGACAAGAATCCAAAACCTAAAGAAGAGTGGAAGAAACCTCAAACTCAAACTGAGAGAGGTGGAAGCTCACAGAGAGGATAGTATGTTGATAGAAATAATTTTCCTCGAACCAGGGGAAGAGGAAGAGGCAGAGGTGGAGAAATAAAATGCTTTACCTGTGGAAAAAATGGACACAAATCCTATGAATATCCAAATAGAAAAAAAGAAGGAGGTGAAACTCACATTGCCGAATCACAAGGATGGAATGTTGAGGCAGAAGATGCTGAGGGTGGAAGATCCTTGATGATGAGAAAAGTTCTCTTAACGCCGGAGAAGGAGGCAGAGAACCTAGCCCAAAGGAACAGACTTTTTCGGATTGCTTGCAAGACCAAAGACAGGGTATGCAAAGTCATTATGGACAGTGATAGCACAGACAATATCGTTTCTACAGAGATGGTATAAAAGCTGGAGTTTGAGACTATTGAACATCCAAGCCCATACAGAGTTTCGTGGCTACAAAAAGGACATCAAGTAAATGTCACTAAACAATGTTTAGTGACATTTAAAATAGGAGGATACAAGGATGACATATTATGTGATGTCATTCCCATGGATGTTTGTCATCTATTGTTGGGTAGACCGTGGCAATATGAAAGGAATGTGATTCATGATGGGATAAATAACACATACACCCTGGAGAAGAATGGGAGAACTCACATGTTGCTTCCGATTAAGGATAAAGAAGTGAAACCGGAGGTGAGAAAAACTATACTTCTCATGAGTGGGAAGGAACTTCTTAAAGAGTTTAAGAAGAAGGAAGATACACAATTCATCATGGTCAGGAAGACTAGAATTGTTTTAACCAGTACAAGAGTGGATGATTTACCAGAGGAAATCCAGAAGTTGTTGGAAGAGTTTGTTGATATAGTAGTGGATGAACTACCTTTTTCATTGCCACCGATCAGAAGTATAAGTCATCACATCGATCTTATACCTGGAGCTAGTTTACCAAACAAAGAAGTGTACAGATTAATGTCGTAGGAGAATGAAGAGGTCAAGAGACAAGTCTAGGATTCAATGGACAAAGGATTGGTTAGAGAGAGCTTGAGTCTGTGCATTGTTCCAACAGTGCTCAGCCCAAAGAAAGATGGAGGTTGGAGGATGTGTACAAACTTGAGGAAAATCAACAAGATTACCATCAGATATATATTTCCTTTGCCAAGGATGGATTATTTGATGGATTGCTTGAGTGGAGCGAAATTTTTTTCAAAGATTGATTTGAAGAGCGGATATCATCAAATACGAATGAGAGAAGGTGATGAATGGAAGACAGCATTCAAGACAAATGAAGGGTTGTATGAATGGCTTGTTATGCCATTTGGCTTAACAAATGCACCCAACACTTTCATGACATTGATGAATGAAGTCCTGAAAGAGTTTATCGGGAAGTTCGTCATTGTATATCTGGACAATATATTATTTTTTAGCAAAACAGAAGCAGAGCATTTGAATCATTTAGCTACAGTGATGAGGAGATTACAGCAAAAGAAGTTGATGATAAATATGAAGAAATCAACATTTATGAGGACAGAACTCATTTATTTGGGTTTTGTTATCTCAACAAATGAGTTGAAGATGGATCCGAAAAAGGTAGAGGCAATTAAAAATTGGCCATCACCGAAAAGTGTATTTGAGGTTCGAAGCTTCCATGGATTAGCTAGTTTCTACAAGAAATTCATCCAAAATTTCAGTGGGATTAGTGCACCAATGATGGACACGGTGAAGAAAAGACATAAATCTTTTCACTGGACAGAGGAAGTAGAGAAAAGTTTCTATCTGTTGAAAAGGAAGATTATTGAACAGCTAATTTTGGTGTTGCCAGATTTCAACAAGACGTTTCAGGTCAAATGTGACACAAGCAGATTTGTCATAGGAGCGGTCTTGAGCCAAGACAATAGACTAATCGCATACTTCAGTGAGAAACTAAATGAAGCAAAGGCTAAGTACTCCACATATGACAATGAATTTTATGTAGTCATACAAGCACTAAAGAAATGGAGACATTATTTGGTTCCTAAAGAGTTTGTTTTGTACAGTGATAATCATGCCCTACAATTCGTGACTCAACAAGAGAAGTTGAACCAAAGACATGTTAAATGGGTTGAATACATGTAGAATTTTATTTTTGTAATCAAATATATTTCTGGAACTGCTAACAAAGTTGTTGATGCTTTGAGCAGGAAATGTTTGCTTATGCAGCAATTTAGAGTCAAAACTTTGGGTTTTGATAATCTCAAAGAAATGTATAGAGACGATCCAGATTTTAAAGAGGCATATGAGGCATCTGAGAATCCAATTATCAGGGACAGAAGCTAGTGGACCGAATATATGATCCAGGATGGATTATTATTCAGAGGCAATCAATTTTGTATTCCAAAATGCTCCATGAGGGAGAATCTGTTGAAAGAAAAACATAGTGGAGGATTGGGCAGACATTTTGGTCATGAAAAAACGTTCTCGAAATTAAATGGCTCATACTTTTGGCTGGGGATGAGGACCGATGTCAAAATATTTTTGGACAGATGTAGAATTTGTCAGCACACAAAGGGAAAAAGGAAGAACACAGGGTTATACCAGCCATTACCCATACCTGAAAGGCCATGGGATGCAATGAGCATGGATTTTGTATTAGGGCTGCCAATGAAATAAAGAGGATTTGATTCAATATTTTTGGTGGTAGACAGATTTTCAAAGATGGCACATTTCATACCATATAAAAAAACCAGCGATGCAACTCATATTGCAAACCTGTTTTTCAAGGAAGTTGTCAGACTTCACGGCTTACCAAGAAGTATAGTTTCATATTGAGACACCAAGTTCGTGGGACATTTCTGGAGGAATTTATGGAAGAAGTTGGGGACAAATTTTTCATTTATCTTAGCTTATCATCCTCGGATGGATTGGAAAACAGAAGTTGTAAACAGAAGCTTGGGAGATTTGCTAAGGAGCCTAGTGACTGAACACCACAGTCAGTGGGATCACATTCTGCCACAGGCAGAATTTGCTTACAATGATTCATTTAACAGAAGCACAGGGAAGAGTCCATTCCAAATTGTGTCTGGAATGTAGCCAAGAGGATTTTCTGAATTGAAATATTCGAAACAAACTGAATTCAGGAGTGCTAGTGCAGAGGATTTTGTAGAAGCGATGAAGGAGCTTCATAACCAAGTCAAGGAGCGATTGCATAATTTGAATCAAGAATACAAGCACAGAGCAGATCAACACAAGAAAGAACTTCGATTTGAAGTTGGTGATCTGATTATTTCACATCTGAGGAAAGAAAGGTTCCCAAGGGGAACATATAATAAACTGAAGATGAAGAAGATTGGACCATGCAAGATCGTGAAGAAATTTGGGGCAAACACATATGAGATTGAATTACCCGATGGGATTGGAATTTCACCGATATTAAACATCTCAGATTTGTAACCTTATAGAGCTGAAGAAGCAGGAGAAGACAGTGAACAAATAGAGGTTTAGTGGACTAAAAAAATGCTTGTAGCTGCAAAGCCATAGATGGAAATTATAATTTAAAAGAGGGTCAGCAAGAGGACCAAGAGGAAAGAGTATTTTGAATACTTGGTCAAATGGAAGGGACATCCAGTTAAAGATGGTAGTTGGGAGGATGAAGCAGAAATTCAGAAGCATGGACAGACCGTGCAAGATCTCATGAACAGGAGTTCATGAAAATTTTCAAGCGAGAGAGTATGATGCAGGAGCATCGCAAGCAGCCAGCCAAGCGAGCATGAAGGCAGAAGACAGTTGGAAAGTGCAACACACATTTTACATGTTTTGGAAATTTTTTGAAGCATTAATATAATGGTTAAAGGGAAGCATACTTGTGTATTGTAAATGGATCATGAGCGATTCACTCTCATCTGTAGCAGGTAGAGGCATTTATGCATAGTTAATGAAAGTAGGTAGATTTAAATTCCAGATTAGACAGTTTTAGGAACAGGAGGGAAAACGACTATAGACACCCTCACCTTTGTATCATTTTATTGATCAGAATTAGATCATTAAGGACATTAGAATAGACAAGAAGCAGAGAGTTGTAGAGAAGAACCCATGTACAAAAGTTCTGAATTAATATAGGAAGCTTTGATTCAGACTCGTGGTGTTATAATGCTTTATGTGTATACATGCTGAATGTTATGCTTATGGTTGTTTTATTCTCTCTGTCATGCATTTGTTATTATGTTGTGTGTGAATGTATGTTTTCATGTTGGATGTTTGAAAACTGAGAGAGAGAGAGAGAGAGAGAGAGAGAGAGAGAGAGAATGAGTTTCAATTGTTTCTCTTCCTGAGTGAGAGAAGTTCCTGCAAGGAGTGCAGTGGAAGTGTTCGCAAGGTGTGCATTGGCAAGGTTCAGATTTTATCTCTAAAAGCTCAGGAGGGATATCGTTGTTCTCATTCCAGTAGAAGTGCAAGACAAGAACAGAAGCCATGCAAGTTGTGCGCAGGTAGGTTGAGACCTTAGAACTTATCAACTAAGGTTGAGAGATTGAAGGATTGTTGTTGCCGAGAAAGTGCACAAAGTCGGGAGTTCAAGTACGCTGAAGTATTTGGAGGATCGCCACAAGGAGTGCGTGCAGAAGACTCCTTGAAGACCTGAGTTGCAAAGAAAGCTCAGAAGGGTTAGGGCCTTTGAATCATTCAAGAGAAATCAGGAATACCAAGTTGTGTGCAGAAGTCACGTCCCAGAGAAGGATCGCAGAGTCGATTTTGAACCAGAAGTTCTTGAGGAGGAAACTGAACGATCAGAATTCTCCGAGGAGAACTTCAAAAATAGCGAGGACCATAGGATCCAAGAAAGTTGTGGGGAAGTTAAACATTGGACAGATCCACCTTCGAAAGGTAGGATTTAATGTGGACCATAGATTTCGATCATTGGACCGTGGAGATCATTTCGGCATTTCGGGGGTCATAAGTCCAAAGTGTGGACGAAACCTTTGGTTGATCAAATCCCCGAAACGCGAAATAATTTTTCATGTATAAAGGCGAAGAGCGACGAGGTTGGAATTTCGGAACTTCAGAATTTGGGGTTTCGGAGGTCCTGAGGATGAGTGATCGGGACATAGTAAAAGGGAAATCTCGAAGTCGTGAAGCGCGATAGAACTTAAAGTGGATTTTTGAGATTACAAAAATTTGGGTTTCGAGACTCCAAGAGTCGAGAGGTAGAGTTGCACGTCATCGCAATTCCAAAAATCGTGAGAAGCAGAAAGCCGAAAAGGCAGGGTCCCAGGTACTTGTTGGAGGACACGTGTGACAAAGGTCATAGGGTTGGTCAAGCATCGAGGAAAATTTTGAAAGATCATAAGGGGAGGAATTTCAGAAACCAAGAAATCATAAGGAAAGAGGGACGTGTGTTGGTCGTCCACTCAAGTCCCAGAAAGTCGAAATAAGTGGAAAAAAAAGTCATGTGTTTGGTATTTCGGTTTTCGGAGGTCGAAGAGGTAAGGCACTCGACAACAGGATTCGTGAACTCGCGAAATTCGGTATCCCGAAAGGAAAAGGGGAAAGTCCCAATGTCAGTTGGATGTTGATCATGGAGTTCATGCCAGTGAAAAGATCACGTGAGCATAACTCAGAAGGACCTATGAAATACACTCAGTTGGGTGTGTAAGGAATTTCCAAGAGAAAATAAAAGATCCAGTCAGACTCTAAGGGTCGAAATTGAAAGATCCTGTGTGGACCTCGACTTGAGGGTTGGGGGTCTGCGTCACACAGACTACGTGAAAGGAGACAATACAATCTCCAAAGGAAATAGGCCAAGGAACAACAATGGAGGCATAGCCCTCACATACGGAAAGAAATCGCATGCAATGAAAAGATGAAAGAAAGAAAAGGAAGTATGAGACAGAGGACCCCAACATCAACCTCACATGGGTTGATGTAGATCTCATCGCAGATAAGGTCCAAGATAGGAGTGAGGAAGTGGTCAGGACTATAGTGGCATAGAGGGAAGAGATTATGGATAAGATCCTATAGGTACAAAACAACATTCAGCAACTCCAAGCCAAGTAGAATCATAGGCCACTGCGCAGCCATAGGAGAAGACACGGAGGCCATATGCGCAGAAAGAGGGAGAAGAGATTGTGTAGTTTGTTTCCAAAAGGAGGGAAACATTCACCATAACACGTCAAATGATCAGATTAGATCAAGAGACAGTGCAGAAACCCTTGCAAGAGGTAGAACAACTTGATATGGTGATGTCGCACATTCCAATGAAGGATTTATACAGGCTACAAGCCAGCGTCATCTAGGAAGTACAGTCTAGTGCCCACGTAGATGCCACAAATCTAGAGGTGGGAAGAGGGGTCACAGAGATGCTCTAGATCACATGTGACCAGTTGAATGTAGAAAAGGAAGAAGAGAAAGAACATGTGGACAGGTTAGAGAAGGGATTGATAGCGGCATACAACCGAATCCCCAACAGCGTGCAAGCAACAGAAATAAGCACAGAGGAGAATATCAACCTCATTGTGCATACAATTGACCAATACAGGAAAGAGATCGAGGAGCTCAAAGAGAAGCTCAATCCCATGACCCCACCTAAGGTCCGATAGCAGAGGAAAGCAGAAGTTGTACTCTAACTGGCAGAAATGGAGAAACAGGTCAACACAGCAGCAGGATTGTTTGACAAAGCAATGCAGCTTTGGACAGCACTAGAGGAAGATGAGAAGGTCCAGTAGTGGTACCAGGAGGAAGAAAGGATAAGCACATAAATACAAGACCTCAAGTAGAGGTAAAAGACAATTAGCATCACAGAGCATCTGAAAGGAACGTGAGATATGAAGAAGTTGCGGGCAGAGCTAAAATAAGCACAGACACATAGGCAGGAAGGACAGGTGTAGATGGAACCCCTTCAAGAGCAAGCAGCACAAATGATCGTGCAGTTGGAGGATGAGAAGAAGAACATGGCGCAAGCATAGGTAGAGTGTGCAGCAATGATCCAGGATGAGATCACAGCGCAAGAATTAGAAGCGCTCACAAAGAAGGTCGTGCAGGCCTAGGAAAGAGGAAGGAAACTTGCAAACAAGTTCCACATCCTAGAAGAGGATGTCAAAGGAGTGTGCACTACCTAGGTGGCTCGGGATGAGATGCATGTCAATTTTGGGGGCTTGTTGGGTGCAGGGCAATTTTGAGGAAAAGTCCAATTTTGGAAAATAAAGCTTAATTTGGAAAAAGACAGCTGGCAAGAAAAGTCGCACGTGTGAGGAAAATCTACATGCAAAGGAGGAAAGCATGTAAGGCGTGCATGCAGGAAAACCTAACCATGTTAGGGTTATGGTTTTTGTAAGAGATTGTAACAACTGATAAGCAAAAAATTAGTATAAATAAGGACCTAAGAGTTCTAGGGGGGGTTGGTTGGTTGTTCCCGAGTTTTGTTATGTTCAGTTAGGGGAATTATTGTAAGATCTGATACCATTTTGTAAATTGTTGAGATGTAGGAGAGTTGAGTAGATATGTCTTGAGGGTTAGATCGCAGGCTGAGGAGCCTGGTGTGATCTAGTCTGCCTCACAGAGCTTGTGGAACCTTGTTCATGATTGTATGATCAGAATTGTAGTGTGTGCGGCACCATTAATGAATTTTTTTTATGGTAAAACTTGTTTCATGGGTGTTTTTTATTGCATATTTACTTATGTTAGTAGTTATATTAATGAATGAATGATTTATCTAGATATGTCATATGTTGGATCTGTTAGAATGCATGAATAGAGTTAGCAGATGAACGAATCTTAAGAATAATAAAAGGAACAACCAGATCAATGCCTTAGAGGATGAGTTGCAATCCCATATTCCCACTCTTTACTAGATTGAAAGAAACTAAGCATTGTAGTCACCCATAGAACTATCTTGGGTGAGACTGCGCAGTACATTTTGTGTTGTGTTGCCTTCTAGTTTACCAGGAGGGCCAATAGTTTTAGAGGGTTTTGTTGGAAACTTGTTAGATTTGAACCTGGGTCAACCTAGAAGTAGATGGAAAGACTAATAACCAACAAAGACTATGATGATGATGATGAAAATGGCGATGACGATGATGATGATTATGGAAAAAATGACCATGATGATGACAATGATGATGACAAAGATGATGGTGATGAAAATGACAATGGTGATGATGATTAAAATGACAATGATGATGATGATAACGACGGTGACGATAATTATGAAAATGATGATGATGACGACAATGATGATGAGGAGGACAACGACGATGACAATTTTGATTATGGAAATGAAAATGGTGATGATTAGGATGATGATGACGACGATGATGACAATAATGACGATGACAATGATGATGATGACAATGACAATGATAATGACAACAATGTTGATTATGGTGATGACAATGAAAATGATGACAACAATGATGATGACAACAATGGTCGATGATGAAAATGATGGTGAGGAGGAGGACGATGATGACAATGTTGATTATGGTGATGATAATGCCAACGATGATGACGATGATGGAAATGGAAACAACGACGATGAGGAGGAGGAAGATTATGAGGATGATGAGTAGGACAATGATGACAATGGTGATTGTTTTTTGGAGGAGTGGCAGAGTACTCACTCAAACATGTTTAAATCTCACTATGCTAGGTTAGATAGATGAGATTATCACCCTGGGCTTATAGCCTATCAAAAATATCAATCAAACCTCAAGAAATAAGTTCTTGGATCTAATTTTATTATATAAATCTATATGTTTTTATGTAAAATAAAATTTTAAAGTAAAATGTGCTTGTAAAATAAATTTAGAAAACAGTTGAATAAGCAAATGTAAGATAACATAAATCTAAAAATCAATGCACAACAAGTCTCATAAATGAGAAGAAATCAACATATTATTTTATTGATATAAATTTAAGTTACAACCAAGTTTATATTTCGAAACCCCTGCAAGGGTTTGGATCAAAATTAGACTTGAAAGTCTAAGATGTTATTTGACTCTTACATAGACAACTAGTCTCTCAAAAGAAGAAGACTATAACTAAAAATTGAACTAGATCAATCCAAGTTACAAGTGCATCATAGCCTTGACTCTACAAAACTAACAATAATCATCATTGAAATTAAATTCATAAATTCTAATTAAAACTAAATAGACTTTCAATATGAATAAATGAACTTTGGAGCATGTCAATAATGAATTATTCCTAGTCATTTCTTCACCACCTTTAAAATAACCCTGCTATCAACAAGATATCTTGGCTCTAAGGAAACTCGGAAATGAATGAATGAATGAATATATATTATCACTTGAGGCAAGAGAAAACCTTATTAGAAGTGTCTCTCTCTATTGTATCATGTCCTTCATTTGTCTTGCTCTCCTCCTTTAATGTTTTTTCAAAAGTAGTTTGAGTAGTTCAACCACTTTTGTTTAAAAAATTTAAATAAATTTATCTAGGAGAGGATAACTTTATTTAAAAATAAGGGTAAATAAAAAATAAATAACAAGTGGGGTTCCTCTAAGTTTTTATTCCTTTATTTTCAACATTTCCCTTGTAACTCCAAAATTTAATTAAATACCATGCATATATCAGCATCATGAAATATACCAAAAAGTAACCAATATGAACATGTCACATCATAAAACACTTGTACCTCCCAAAAAAAATATCATAGTGGAATGATATTGAAAATTTTTCAAAAATAATACCATGTGTCTGCTATCCAAAAATATGCATCAAGTGTTAAAGTAAAAATGTCATCATATAAACTTAAATAAATCAAAATAATATTTTTTGTTTGATGTTGCCTCTCTTTGTCTACTTCCCTTTGAAAGAGAATCCATATGCTTAAGTCTTGATCAACACACTTCTTTTCTTCAACTTTTTCAATCTCAAGGTGCATGTCATTAAATGTAATTTTTCTTTCATTACTTTCAGCTTGAGCTGAAGGTTGCTTTGACTGTATGGATGAAGCTTCAGATGACTAGGAGCTTGGAGAATTTACAGGTTGTTTTCCTTTGTCCAAATGAGGTTCAATGGGTAGTACTTTGTAATTTCTAGGAACTTGGATAGAACATGCCATAGAAGCTGCAAATGTAGCATGAGGCATAGAATTCATAGGAAGAGGTCATATAAATGGGTTATTTGGAAAATGAGTTATGCCAAAAGGAGGATTTGCAGAGATATTTTCCCATCCATCATTGGTTGGTTTCACAGGAGGTTATGGAAAATTAGCAATACTCGAGTGAGGTTGTATAGGTGGATCAAGAGGATCTTGGGGTGGTGGAAAGACAGGATGTCCAGCAAGGTTAAGGTAGTTGGTTTGAACCAACTGTTTGAACTATTCCACGTTGGAATCAAATTGTATTGAGAATCTCACTCTTTTGTTTCTTCCATGTTTCCCAAAAACATTGGGCACTCTTCCTCTCTAACCCATGTTTCCTCTGTTTCCACTGTGATTACTTTCGCGACTGAAAAATCTCATTTATATGCATCAATATTCCAATTAGTGCATATACAAGACATATTGTATCAATAATATAATACTATGTTTCTTTCAAATGACTTAGCTATGGCTCTAAGAAAGACAAATAAATCAATCATGCAAAGAAATATTGAAAGGAAAAGAAGGAAAATAGGGAAGAAAAACCATAATATGATAGGTATCCCTCTCTTTACTTGTTGTTCCAAACATTTGATCCGTACATTTTTTACCAAACTTGTTCATATGAACAATCATTAATTTCTTTGAACATGGGAAATGAATGAAAATGAAATAATAAATGACAAGGGATTTTCAAAAAATGTTATAAGATGACAGGAATGCATGAGGAATTTTGTGTTCATTATCCATAAACAATCAATCAAATATGTTCATAGCCTATATCACCTTCCATCTATAAAAATTTCATTTCAGAACATTCATGATCCATTTTCCACAACATTCAAGTATGCCCAAAATATTTACTTTATTCATACAATACTTCCAAACCATATATTGGTATGAGCTTACTACACTCAAATCAAAATAACAATTTTCTCATACATCATCATGTTGACCAGAAACAATATCAATGCCATATATAAACCAATCTTTCTAGTAGATCCTCTTTAAAGGTTTATATTAATCAATTACATAAACAGGGGAAGTAGTTCCTTGAAATTTAAATGAAATATGTTTTGGGAAACTTGGGAGTAATTTCTGGAAAGAGATACATGATGTGAGGATAATGCCCTATTTATGTAAAAGATAAACAATTCAGATTAGATTAAATTGTTGGCATGTTTTACAGACAGTGTATTCTTGTCATTGATGGAAAGTACAACAGCAAAGATGGCAGAAAATGTGCAACGGATTGTAGGCAGGTCATTAATGACAAGATCAGAGAAAGCATCGATGAAAAACAGGAACAAAGTAAGCTCATCAGTAATTAGCGCAGAGTCGATCGCAGTGCCTAAGCTCGGGAGGAGAGGTGTCAGTGATCGTTGGATCCCATTTAAATTCCCGAAAGAAGGAGGACCGTCAGATCTGATTGTAGACAAGAAGAACACACAGAAGAGGAGGATAGATCTCAGGCGTCAGATCTGAGCATAAGTTCCGACCATCATTGGATCAGGGAGAACCTGCACGGTCATTAAAGTGCAAGGAGAAGTGGGTATAAAAAAACCTGAAAGAAGGAGGATCGTCCATCTACGGGCAGGACACGTGGACACAGATCAACATTTCGCTAACTGGAAAGTCAAAGGTATGAAATGCTCCAGCCTTTCACCTCTCGAACTTGTGATATGCAAAATTGTGAAATAATCTCAACCGTTAGATCGAGGCCAAATATGGAATGTTGATCAGGCACAAATAAGGCTCATGGAGTTGTGAAGTCTCAATAAAATCTTGACCATTGATCCAAGAGGGACGCGTGGCAGAAGATCAGAGCATGTCAAAGACTCCATTTCAGGGTTTCGCGAATCGCGACTTGGAGAGGCAAGAAACAATACCACAGGAATGTCGAAATCGTGAAATGTGAAATCGTGAAATGATCTGAGCCGTCAGATCAAGGGTTGATTTTGACCGTTGATCCCGCACCATTTTGGAGTTTCATGGATCGGGAGTTGGAAGCGTCAAGAACATTCACCACAGGAATGTCGAAATCACGATTTGCAAAATTGTGAAATGATCTAAGCCATCAGATCAATGGTTGATTTGGACCATTGATCCCATGCCATTTCAAAGTTTCACAGATCGAGAGTTGGAAGTGTCAAGAAAATTCCCCACAGGAATGTCGAAATCGTAATTTGCAAAATCGCGAAATGATATAAGCCGTTGGTTCAAATAGATCATGGACAATTGATTC
>SNQJ01S0222057.1:0-14986 GCA_010110895.2 Picea sitchensis
AAAATAGGATTTTATTTTTCATTACTAATACCCAATAGACATTGGGAGGACATCTCAATGGAATTTGTGTTGGGAGTGACTCAAATAGGAAGAAATAATGAATGCATTTTGTTATTGTTGGTGTTAATAGATTGTATAAAATGAACCATTTTATTCCTTACAATAATACAAACGAAGTTGTCAATTAAAAGTTTTTTAAGGAAGTGGTATGTTTGCATGGATTTACCAAAGCAGTAACAAGTGACATCAATACTCAATTTTTGAGTATTTTTTTATGAACATCATGTCACAAATTAGGAAACATGTTTCCCTGTAGTTATGCTTATTTGCATCCACAAATTGATGTGTAAACAAAGGTGGTAAATGGGAGTGACCTAGGAAACTTCTTGTGGAGTATTGTTGTTGATTGATGGACAAAACAAGATTTGACATTGTTGCAAGCTAAGTGTTCCTATAACTATAGTGTGAAAGAAACTACAATAAAATGAGCCTTCCTAATTATTCAAGAAAGGATTCGAAAAAAAGTTGTGGATTTAATGGAGTTTCCAATTGATGAGAATATTAACAAAGATTCTAAATTACTTGCAAAACATGATCAATAAGTCCAATCATAAATAAAACAAAATCTGCATGAGATGAATAAAATACAAGGCACGAGCATATCTCCATAGAAAATAAATGATTCCCCAAGTTGGAGTGAAAGTGACAATGTACCTAAGAAAAAGGAGTGATTTCTTGAATGTACCTACAAAAAATTAAAGTAGAAGAAAACTGGACCTATAAAGTTTTTGAAGAGGATAAAATGACGATGCGTATGCAATTAATTAATCTCACAAAAGAGTTAGACACCAATCCAGTTTTCAATGTTTCGGACAATTATACATATTGTATAGAGTCAAATGAAGAACTTGATTATGCTGAGGAGGCAACTTCACGAGAAATTACCAAAGAAGAAAAGAGAATAAATTGAAAGGGCTAGACACTAAGTTTACCAAATTTAAACACTATCGAGATAAATGAAAAATAACTATCCCTAAGTCATTTTTCCGATGAGGAGGCTATAGGTTAAAGGTTCAAATATGGTAAAGTCCCTCAAGTTTACCAACCACTATTATGGCCTATGGTTGAATTAATATCTATTTGGATATTTTACCACTATTATGGCTCATGGTTGAATTAATATCTATTTGGATATTTTGGGGAAGAGGAGATATTCTCCCTATCTATAGCTGCGGAAAGAGAGGGTATCCCACCCTCTATAAATATTTGTGATGACCTCCTAGTTAAGCACAACCATCACAACAAGTGCAAAATTTTTATTTTTGTTTAAAGTGTGTGTGTGTGCTGTAGAAGAAACAACCCCCAACTCTACGTTGCCACCCGGCGACTAACAAGACGCAAGCAAGGAGAACACAACACATCTACTCATTAGCTATCACAGCTTCACAAACAAGAAATAAACTTCAACTCAAGGTGTGCAACTAGCAACAGAAGCGCAAAGACAATTCGTGGGTTAGGTACAAGACTGTCACGTAACGAAAGAATCCACCGAAGAGTCGCAAAGAGTGAACCGCTCCCTTTAAACAGCTCCAAGTTCATCGACATTACGTTCGAAAGTGTGTTTGAGTGGAACTGCCTTTAAACAAATCTTTAGACTCTTTGATACGCAATCGGATTCCTTCCACCGGATTTACTCACAGATATAAATACTAAGCTACAAGAGGTGTCTATATCCTACCCGAAACGAACATACTAATACGCGGCCACCACCAAGTACTACAAAATCGGCGACAATCATGACCGCTACGGGAGACGCAAATCAGGAGGACTCCACCTAATTAAACCACTATTGATACCTGAAGACATCAATCAGGATTAATTTCTCCATTAATTATCATTAACCGAAAAGACTTTATCATAAGGTAAAAGCCAATAATCTCAACCCCATCATTAGTTATAAGGTCATTAGGCACTAGATCGGGGACAAGCAATAAGCACAAGTGCATCACATTGATCTGTTAATCTCCATAAGCAAGCACGACATCATACCATAATAGTAAACCCACAAACATTTCATTCTCCATATTATCTTGTCTTTCCTTCCAATTCGTTACCATATATTGGAATAACCTAACCAACATTGCATTGCAATTTAGACCATATCATTAACAATCAAATTGAACTAATAAAAACCTTGCAGATTAACATCATCATCACTAACATTTCACTAATCCAAAATTGGCATTGCGATTCTACCGTCGTCATTAACATGGCCAATTAGAACAACTATTATTAATGCAAATTTAACAGTTATTAACATCGCCATTAAGCCAATATTAATGTTGCACCTAAACCAATACCAATATTAATATTAAGCAAGTATTGTCAATTGCATTAAATTTAACAATAATAACATGTAAGCATTTAACAAGTATTAAAAAACAATGCCTAATATTAACATGTCAATAGCTAGCATAATCATTGAAAATTAAACAATATTAAATTAAAAACACTAAGAATAATTCAACCAATATTCCTATTGCACTTAAAGCAAACCAATATCAACATTTAAACCAGCATTGTCAATAGCATTCATTTTAAACAATATTGCATGTAAGCATATAACAAGTATGGAAAATAATGCCTAATATTAACATTGCCTATAACCTGCATAAATTTCATTGAAAATTTAACAAATATTAATTTAAAAACACTGAGAATAAGTCAACAAATTTTAATATTTCACTTAAAGCCATATCAATATTAATATTTAACTGGCATTGTCGACGTACCCATTCATTTTAAACAATATCAACATGTAAGCATATAATTAGTATTAAAAATAATGCCTAATATTAACATGCCCAATCGCTGGTATAATCGTTGAAAATTGAACAATTATTAATTTAATACACAGAGAATAATTCAGTGGATATTATACAAATTAAGTATACATTGCAATAAATTCCCTCGCAGATCCACCAACTAATTCCCAATTAAAATGATAACCCTACCATAAACGATGTCAACTAAATTGCCGACTAATTACATAATAAAATTTAATTATACCTGTGCCATAAATGACTTGGCATGTCCATTTTATATTGCAGTAGTGTTACCTTGGAAACCCTAAACTTCAATGGCTGTTACCAACCATCACGTCAAAAAATGGCATATATAATTTTTGTATTAACGCTTTCATCTTCACCAAGTAACAATGCACAATAGGGTAACTATACCTACTCTGATTTTAATAACGGGATGCTGTCATTGGCTCTCCTAATGGCAAGCTACGCACTCAAAAAATTTCCAGGAAAATAAAATAAAACCACACTTTCCCACCAACTTAAACCAATCAAGACTGTGTAGCTTCAAAGATCCCGTAAGCCTTACTGCATGCATGGGTCTAACAGCTAACCCCCCGAGGATCACTACAGGACGGAAAAGCGCGTCAAGATCCTTACCTTCTCAACCAAATATCACTACAGGACAGAAAAATGCATGGAGATCATTACAGCCTCAATATTTATCAATCAACCGAGTGAATGGTTTAGAAAATCGAATTTATCAGATGCTGTAATTATTAACACGATGGAACCAACATTTAAGTTTTTTTCTAGAAACACAATCATTAGTACTCGAGATATTATTAAGGGACAACCTAAATATTCTGAATATCGAACGATACTACTAAATGATAAACCCTAATCTAAACTGAGATGTGAACTATCGCGCGGATAAGAATTGTTAATCAATGGATTAACATGAAGCTGGGATATGGAACCATGGTACAGTTGTCTAGCGGTAAATGTAAATTAGAATTTGGTCGAGACAAGTTCCAGGACGGGCTTCTTACTGATGTTTCGACAGACTTACTTTGTCTCCCAAGTGATGTCTTAGTTACTTTTACCTACAATTTGTAATTGGTGGATGGGCTGTCTTCTTTATTTCTATCTATTTGCATCGATCGACTTATTGCTGGTGGTTTGATCCGGACATTATACTCCTTGTAGTTTCTCATGGGCCGAGGGTTTTTAAGGTGGATGGGCGTGTTTTTTAAATTTAAAAGGAACGTTGATTAGAGACCACTTTTTATGCAGAGCGAGCTAAATTGTCTATGGGTTAAAATGCAGTTTTTGGCCCTCGGGATCTTTACTTTTTATTACAATACACACACCTTCCTTCAACATACAACATGAATTACACAACGCACAAGACCAAGTGCCCAACGCACATGAAGGAGGAGCCCACGAGGGTCTTTTACATTACATGAAGGAGCAGCCAGTATACTCTCTGTAACACATTTTTATATCATATATAAATATGAGAGAATTTGTTCAAGAAAAAAAAACAAGGGTGTAATTTTCTGAGGTATGAAGTGGAAGGACGCATATAAAACTGACCACCATCAAGCACACAGTTGGATAAGACTCTAAGCGGCTACTATAAAAATTCAAAAATAAAAAGAGGTAGTTAAGACTACGCATTACGACAAAATTAAAGAAAGGAAATGTTCAAACGTCGTTTAAAAGTCACTAAATAACAAATCGCTTCATCAAAAAGTAACCCACTACCGCTTGCCCACTGCCCAAATAAATCATACCAAGAATCAATAATCACACATGATAAAATAAAGAAACCCCATTGCCAAAATTCTCCCTCGATATAAAAATGAAACCCATTGAGAACTGATGTGCCCCCAGTACAAACGAAGGCCCACTAAGAAAGTCGCCTAATGGTAAGAACCCATCAAAACACACACACGCCACGAGTATATGAAGTATAAAAAAAAACGCCCAGATAAACCAAAGGGAACCCACTGAAAGGAGTCACCACATTCAATGCCCAGCAAATAAGAGGAAACCCCATGAAAAGGAGGGAGATATTGCCATTATATAGATAAAAAAATGCCTTATACTAAAATACAATAACCATACACCCAACCAAATTTTTTCCCATAAGCTGAGCCACATAAAACAGAAAAAGAAATACCTTACACCCCATACGAAATTACCCAGCCCTAAACTGTTCCATCCATGAAAAAAAAGAAATAACCCTAAGCCCAACTATTTACTAGTAACCCTAAACTGAGCTAATTATGGAAACGGGAATTTTCTGAGTTAAGGACGAGGAAAATTTTTTTTACATCCACACAATCAAAATCTCAGCAGTAATCACTATGCATTCTATTCTACTCAGTTCAAGAACATGCCTTTTCCTGGATTTGTTTAGTCGCGAAGATTCCCTCAGCCCCTCACCAAGCCCCTGCCTCTGACCTAATGAACCCATCTAATTCTCCCACCCAAACGCTTAGGGTACTTCTTCCTTCAACAAGACCACGTACTAAGGTGCCACTCAGCTCTTTGAATTTCTTTTTGATGATGTGTCGCTCAGATGCACCACGCTGGCCCAAGGGTGCCACTCGCCAAATTCCAGTTTCTTTGTGACGTGCCCTTCATGATGCAACACATGCTCCAAGGGTGACACTGGCCAACCGAATCGATTGGTAGACCCTATAACCCCTTAGAGTCAACACTCCAAAGACATGTAGGATTCCTATGGGTTCTAAGGAATAAAGTCTCCATTTGCATAAGTACTCTTAGAATCATCGTGAGCTTAATCGTCAGAATGGCTCCTCATGGCATCGTGGTCCTCTCAAACTAAGTAATCATTAAACCCGGCGCCCCAGCCACGGTGTGAGTGCTAGCAGGCGGTGGCGGGTTGTTGTCCATCCCTCCTCCTTTAACCCTCTCTCGCAATCATGTGTGGCCCCTTACTCCATATGTGAGTCATGTCGGCAATCTATCACCGCATCACTAATAAATAATCATGTTAGAAATGTCAACATCAAATCATCAAATCAAATGAAACATCATAATAAACATATATCACCCAAAGACACTCCCCTCGACTCAAATTCGTAGTCCATAGTTTACAGATGCCTCTCGCATCCTCGGGTCGAACCCTCGACACTAATATAAACTGAAATAATAATTACACCCATCTACCTCAAATAGTAACACATCATGTCATCTCACAATCACATCATAATCAAATATAAAAGGTCTAACATCAAAAGGGTCCATATCACTTGCCAGAAAGTGTCCTTAAATAATAAGTGTTCTCAGTGGTGCCAGAGCTGGATACATACACCCCCTCTTGGTCTAAACTTCATCTCAAATTTTCACAGTATAAATGCGTAAATGTGTATCATAGTATCATAAGTTTATCCATCAAACAAAAATGGAACCGCTGACGCATATCTCAAGGCCCTCCTAGGTCGCCATGTGTGGACTATAACTATCCCACTGACCTCAATCTGATCTAATCGTTCGATGTCAGAATCACCGAATGCGATGATCTAAGATGCTGACCAGCTCAGCCATGAGCGCTCCCTCATCCAATAATACCTGCAAGGAACTCAGTCAATCACATGTGTAGGATCACTAATATAATGTCTCAAACAAATACATGAAAACATCATGCATATACCTCAAAGAATCAAGAAAGGCAAGTCGATAGGCCATATAATCTCATTAACCCTAAAGGTCCCACGAACCTAGGGAGAGAGTTTATCTCCTCCCAACCCTTTATCTGAACTCCTTTATGTTTTAACTCAAGAAGAAGACCGATCACACCGTAGCTACAAATAATGGGATGCACATCGGCATAACTCTTCCCGTTGATCTTGCACTCTTTTAATCCTTTGTCTTATGGATTGCATCTACTCTTCCATTTTTTTGGATCGCTTCTAGTCCCACTGTGACCTCTATATCCCTCAAGCCATCCTTAACTCAAGGACGCCCCGACATAGTAGCCTATAAAGAAACTCAAAAGGTCCCATCTTTATGGTGCTTTGATAACGCTGTTGTAAGTCAACTCTACTAGAGGCAAGAATTCCTCCCAACGCTTTTTGTTGGTCCATCACATACATGCTAACATGTCTCCAAGGTTTGGTTATTTGTATGTTCTATCTATATGTCCGTCTCTGGGTGATATGCAATACTAAAGTTGAGCTGGGTTCCTAAGGCTTCTTGGAAACTCGTCCAAAAATCATCTAGTAAACACCAATCCTCTATCATATATAATCCTATTAGTCACACCATGCAGCCACAATCACCGATGAAAAATATAGCTATGTCAGTTGTCTGATACATCATATGCACATGATTAAAGTGAGAACTCTTCATTAGAGTGTATACTACTACAAAATTGAGTCATGTTTCCTCTTGCCGCCAAACAATCCAACGATAAAATCCATCAAATAACTTCCTACTTCGGACCGAATGGTAATGGTTGAAGTATCCCGTTGCGTCTATGTTCATCCTTTACATGCCGACATTCTAGACATCTAGCCAACATTCACCCCAGGTCGGCCTTCATTCCCTTCTAGAAGAAAAAAAGGCTTAAGATATGCCTTCAACTTCTTGACTCCCATATGCGTCATGTGTACTACTCGATGCACTTCACTTAAAATCAAACTTCTAAATTCATCGTTAGGAGGTACATAAATCCGACCTCTAAAACCTCAATAACCCATCAAGCATCCAATGAATATTCCTACAATGTTCATCATTGTGTTTTGTCCGATAAAAACTTTGACTTTGTACCAGTCATCGTCCCACTGTAAGGTGAGAATCTTCTCAGCTAGATTTGTCTCAAGAGGTAACACCGAAAAGATGTGTGCCCTCCGACTCAAGGCATCCGCCACTTAGTCTATTGTTCCCTTTATGTAAGTAACTAAAAATCAGGTATTCGCTAAGGAATTCTGACCAACTCCATTGTCGCACAAGATTCAAGCCCTTTGTAAAATGTGTTGTAGTCCACAATGATCGGTTTTTAATTCAATTTTTCATCCAACAAGGTAGTGTCTCCAACCTTTCAAGGCATATACGCATGGCTAGTAACTCCAAATCATGTGTCACATAGTTCTCCTCATGCCTTCTCGGCCCGTAGATCGAAGGATTACTGTCCATCCTGCATCACATTTCGCTAAACTCTTCTTGATGCGTCGGCATACTGCAAGAAGTTTGTGTCCATGTTAGGGGACTCAGTATTGGCGCTATTAACAAGAACTCCTTAAGCCTCCTCGAAGGCCTCCCGCCGCATTCCTGGCCCAAACAAACTTTGTTTTTCTTTCCGCAATTCTGGATCGATTTAATATCTTCAAAACCCCACAAACCGTCGATAGTATCCTACTAACCCCATAAAACTATGCACTGCGGACATTCGTCGGTGCGTGCCATTCCATAATAGCCCTCAACCTTGGCTAGATCCATGCCGATGCATACCTTCGTCCGAGATGACATGCCCTAACTAGTGAATCCCCGATTAGTAAAGAACATTTGGACAACTTCCCATACACTTGTGTTCTCGTAAACATTATAGTACCGCTTAAGTGCTTGTCATGCCCTCCATCGTCCGAGTGGTGGATCGCAAAACATCGTCAAATGAAATACTGGATGAATCCTGCTCCGCTAACACCCCATTCATCAAACTTCATGAATACCCTTAGCGCTTTGTCGGCATTCAAAAGGAAAATGTAAGGAAACCCCTCAGAATGTCCAAATATCGTCTAAAGGCGGTCTTAGGGATGCTGCCATCCTCCTTTATTCCAACCTGGGTGATATTCGGACGCAAAATTGATCTTGTATGTCACCGCCACTTTCCATTTGATCAAATAGATTATCAATTATTGGTAAGGGATACAGATTCTTTGATCGTAGGCTTGTTTATTTGACGATAGTCAATGCAAATCCTCCATGATCCGGCCTTCTTTCATATGAAAATAACTCCGCGACCTACGGTGACACACTAGGATGTATAATGTATCCCTGTGTCCTAATCAACCTTCAGCTGCATTTTCAACTCTTTCAACTACGGGGTCGACATATCTCGACAGCTTCATCGCTCGCCTCTGGCTGTGTCTATGGTAAACTCCAGCTCTTTTCCAAAGCAGATTTCCGTGCAACTCCCGGAAATACGCCTACAAACTCCTTCACCACACCTAAGCTGTTCTAGACTCATACCCTTGTTTGCAGGGATCGCGACAAGTTTTCATCCCTTGCGCATAATCTTCCATAATTATAAGGAAGAGACAAACCCTAGGGAAACTCCTTGGTTCCGGTCTCTACAATCACACGCCTCTTCGTCCTTCGTCATCAACCAAGCTCAACCATTTTATCTTACGCTTGAGAATTTCTATGCTTCCAACCAATCCATACCAATCACGCATGTCATAAGATCCTAAGATCAGACGTATAGGTTGGCCTCAGTGACAAACTCTCCTGTGCTAAGGGTACATACCGTAACCTTTCCTCCAACCTTCGCTTATTCTCGTCATCTCCACGGTTAAACTCATCATTTTCGATTGCCTTTACCTTAATTCGTTTTAGCGCAACAACATAAATGAAACTCTAGGTAGCTCCTCGGTCTATCAAAACACTAAGGGTTCCAGGTCAGCGCATCAGACCGGGCCATCTCGAAAGTACGTTGGTGCTCTCGGTCATGGTTATGCAATCACGATGAACTGGCTGGGCCTTTGCCCATATCTCCCACTCTGCAGCGGTCCGATGATTCGATGTCCTCGCCCTCTCCACGTGACGTACCTTACACCGGTAGTGTGGGTTCCCCACATTCAACACCTTCTTCACTCCAAACAGCCCTGCACCAAGTAGAAGAGGACTACCCATCGACCTAACTCCCCGCCGTCCGTTTCGCTGAACAGCCTAAACCGGGCCGCCGCCGTCAAGGGCTTATGCCGGGTGTCGGTGTCAGTGGTCCTTGATAAGGTAAGTTCACGTTGGAGCGATGGTCATCGCCATGTAGTGAACATGGATCCCTCCGAAGCCACGATGTCTCCGGGATGTATGTCTCGCCGGGCCTAATGCCGCTGGGTACCGGCATGAACTTCTACCCTATGGGTTCACGAAGTCCGGTTTGACCCCTCACGATAAGCTCCTCCTCTGTTTGAGGGCCTTTTGGACAACGTCAGGCAAGGTTTGAGGCATCAATATCCCAACCTTTGCACGACTCACCGCTAAGGCCAAACATGAACCTATTAACTTTGAGCTTCCTCTGTGTTAATGTGTGGAGCATACCGGAGCAGCCCATAAAACGTGCCTCGTATCGCACCTATCACTTCCTCGCCACAGAAGGCTGCTGGAACTCAAGCAGCCGATGTCTTCAATGAATTCGATAGGTACTCCTTCGAACCGTTCTCAAACAATTCTATGACACGCCTTCCACGGGCTATGTTCAATCAAGGGCAAGAGTACCTTCCACCATAGAAGAGCACTCCCCTTCCGGCTGAAAGACCGCCATGGACCTTCATGTTGGAGGTATAATCGCGGAAGTGAAGCACATCGTACAGATATTCTCCAACCATGCCTCAATGGTTGTGCCATATGGGGCACCAAAGAACTCAGGAATTTAACCTTCTCGATTTCACAATGAATGCTACCTGTAATGGCTGGTGCGCGCGGCGAAACCTTAGCAGGTGTCGACTCCCTGGCCTTGTCTTTGTCCAATTGGATGATCAGAGCCTTGGACATGCGTTAAAAGGATCTCATCATCCCAATAACATCACCAACCGCTATATGTTCCCTGCCCGAGCACCTCGCCGCCCTCGATTAGACCTCAGCGTGGATGCTACTGAGGTGTCTCGCCTCCCTCAGCACCTCATTGTCTACCTTCATGGCTATCCTCTAACCATGATTACCGTGAAAGCACACAATCAACTCAATCCGCAACAAAATAATAAAACCAACTCATGTCAATGAAAGTCAGAAACCCTAAGTCGCTGGTCGAATCGACCTTTGATACCATATGTGACTTAATTCCCCTAGTTAAGGACAAATCACAATTGTGTACTTTTTTTTTTTTCTTTGGTTTAAAGTGTGCGGGCGCCTAGGAAGAAACAACCCCTCAACTCTATGTCACCCTCAAAACTAACAAGACGCAAGTAAAGTGGAGAACACAATCAAGACAACTGACATATCATAGTGACAACAAGAAATAAACACCCCTTAACCTAAGGCATGCAACTAGTACCGTAGAAGCGTAAAAAATACACTGTGGGTTAGTACAAGATCGCTATAGAATGAAAGCATCCAATTTAGGGAGTCGCAGTTGTGGAAATTGTGCCTTTAAACATCTCGAGACTATTGATACGGCTCTGAGTGTGTCACAAGAGTGGAACTGTGTCTTTAAACAGTTCCAGACTCTTGATAATGCATTAATCGATTCCTTCCATTGGATTTACAATAATGCATATAAATACTAAGCTACAAGAGGTGTCTATATGTTGCCCGACACTAACATACTACGCAATACAATACCACCAAGTACTACAAAATTAGGGACTATCATGACTCCTACGGGAGATGCAAGTGAGGAGGACTCAATCAACAAACCACTATTGAGACCCTCAAGACATCATCAATACCAATTGCTCCATTAATTATCATCAACTGACAAGACTTTATCATAAGGTAAAAGCCAATAATCTCAACCCCCCATCATTAGTTATAAGGTCATTAGGCACTAGATCAGGGACAAGCAATAAGCACAAGCGCATCGCATTGATCTGTTAATCGCCATAAGCGAGAATGACATCATACCATAATAGTAAACCCGCAAACATTTCGTTCTCCATATTATCTTGCCTTTCCTTCCAATTCATTACCATATATTGGAATAACCTAACCAATATTGCATTGCAATTTAGACCATATCATTAACAATCAAATTGAACGAATAAAAACCTTGCAGATTAACATCATCACGAACATTTCAATTAATCCAAAATTGGCATTGCGATTCTACCGTCATCATTAACATGGCCAATTAGAACAACTATTATTAATGCAAATTTAACAGGTATTACCATCGCCATTAAGACAATATTAATGTTGCACCTAAAACAATACCAATATTAATATTAAGCAAGTATTGTCAATTGCATTCAATTTAACAATAATAACATGTAAGCATTTAACAAGTATTAAAAACAATGCCTAATATTAACATATCAATAACTAGCATAATCATTGAAAATTAAACAATATTAATTTAACAACACGGAGAATAACTACGCCAATATTCATATTGCACTTGAAGCAAAACCAATATTAATATTTAAACCAGCATTGTCAATAGCATTCATTTTAAACAATATTGCATGTAAGCATATAACAAGTATGGAAAATAATGCCTAATATTAACATTGCCTATAACTGGCATAATCATTGAAAATTTAACAAATATTAATTTAAAAACACTGAGAATAAGTCAGCACATATTAATATTGCACTTAAAGCCATATCAATATTAATATTTAATCAAGTATTGTCAATTGCATTCATTTTAAACAATATGAACATGTAAGCATATAATTAGTATTAAAAATAATGCCTAATATTAACATTGCCTATCGCTGGTATAATCGTTGAAAATTAAACAATTATTAATTTAATACACGGATAATAATTCAGTGGAGATTATACAAATTAAGTATACATTGCAATAAATGCCCTCGCAGTTACACTAACTAATTCCCAATTAAAATGATAACCCTACCATAAACGATGTCGACTAAATTGCCGACTAATTACATAATAGAATATAATTATACCTGTGCCATAAATGACTTGGCATGTCCATTGTATATTGCAGTAGTGTTACCTTGGAAACCCTAAACTTCAATGGCGGTTACCAACCATCACATCAACAATTTTTATATATAATTTTTTTTGTATTAACGTTTCATCTTCAGCTGCGTTAACAATGCAATAGGGTAACTATACCTACTTCGATTTTAATGACGGGACGCTGTCATTGGCTCTCCTAATGGCAAGCTACAGACCAAAAATTTCAGAAAATAAAATAAAAACCACACTTTCCCAGTCTCAACTTAAACCAGATGCAAGACCAGGAAGCTTTAGCGTTCCAGGTTTTACCAGATGCATGGCCCAACGGTTAACCCCCCCTAGGATCACTACAGGATGGAAAAATGCATCCAGATTCTTACCTTCTCAACCAAGGATCACTACAGGATGGAAAAACGCATCCAACTCATTACAACCTCAATATTTATCAATCAACCGAGTGAATGGTTTAGAAGATCAAATTTATCAGATGTTGTAATTATTAACACGATGGAACCAACATTTAAGTTTTTTTGTTTTTTTTTCTAGAAACACAATCATTATTACCCGAGATATTATTAAGGGACAACCTAAATATTCTGAATATTGAATGGCACTGCTAAATGCTAAACCCTAATCTAATCTGGGATATGAACTATTGCACAGATCAGAATTGTTAATCAATGGATTAACATGTAGCTGGGATATGGGACTATGGCACAGTGTCTATGTAAATGTAAATTAGCATTTGTTGAGATTAATTCTGTGGTCAGTTTCTTCTTCTTGATGTTTCAACAGACTTACTTTGTCTCTCGAGTGATGTCTTAGTTACTTTTACCTACAATTTGTAATTGGTGGCTGGGCTGTCTTCTTTATTCCTATCTATTTTCATTGATCGACTTATTGCTGGTGGTTTGATCCAGACATTATACTCCTTGTAGTTTCTCATGGGCCGAGGGTTTTTAAGGTGGCTGGGTGGTTTTATTTTTTTAATTTGAAGGAACGTTGATTAGAGACCACTTTTTATGCAGAGCGAGCTAAATTGTCTATGGGTTAAAATGCAGTTTTTGGCCCTCGGGCTCTTTACTTTTTATTACAATATGCACACCTTCCTTCAACATACAACATGAATTACACAGCGCATAAGACCAAGTGCCCAAGGCACATGAAGGAGAAGCCCACGAGGGTCTTTTACATTACATGAAGGAGAAGCTAGTATACTCTCTGTAACACGTTTTTATATCATATATAAATCCGAGAGAATTTGTTCAAGAAAAAAAACAAGGGTGTAATTTTCTGAGGTATGAACTAGCAGGACGCATATAAAACTGACCACCATCAAGCACACAGTTGGATAAGACGCCCTAGAGCACAGATGAGAGTAAAACAATTCAAAAATAAAAAGAGTAAGTTAAGACACCCACAGACATGATAGAAATCGCCAGCAGTGAAAGGAAACGCCCCAAAACAAATGTCAAAATGAAAGTAGACTAAATAACAAATCGCTCACTGAAAAAAAAAGTGAAACCCCACTGCCAAGTCTACCCACTGTGCCCAAATGGAATTACACTGAATAACAATCACACATGGTAAAAGAATGAAACCCCATTGCCAAAATTTGCCCTCGGTATAAAAACAAAACCCATTGAGAACTGATGTGCCCCCGGTACAAACGAAGGCCCACTGAGAAAGTCGCCCAATGAAAAAAGGGGGAGAACCCACTGAAACACACACGCCACTGTATATGAAGTAAAAAAAAATAGACGCCCCAATAAAACCAAAGGGAACCCACTGAAAGGAGCCACCACATTCAATGCCCAGCAAATAAGAGGAAACCCCATGAAAAGGAGGGAGATATTGCCATTATATAGATAAAAAAAAAATGCCCATACTAACAGTACCCATATACCCAACCAAAATTTTGCCCATAAGCTGAGCCACATAAAACAGAAAATGAAATAGCTTACGCCCCATACGAAATTACCTAGCCCTAAACTGTTCCGTCCATGAAAAAAAAAAAATAACACTAACCCCAACTATTTACGAGTAACCCTAAACTGAGCTAATTATGAAAACGTGAATATTTTGAGTTAAGGATGAGGAAAAGACATTTTACATCCACACAATCAGAATCTCAGCAGTAATCACTATGCATTATATTCTACTCAGTTTAGGAACATACCTTTGCCTTATTTGCTTGCGGCAACGATTCCTGATTTCCTGCCGCTCCTGCTCCTGCTTATCGACTGCAATGAACCCACCGGTACCTCCCAGCCAAATGCTAGGGGTACTCTTCTTCCCCCTCAGCCCCCCGAGCCGCAAAGGGGCCACACACAATC
>SNQJ01S0222057.1:14996-29844 GCA_010110895.2 Picea sitchensis
TCCATAGTAGCAGAGTTTACTATTGCTGCACAGAAAAGCAGGGCGTTTAATCTTAGTCCTCTGCTTCGGAGAGAGAGAAGGTCAGATAGGCTCCTGGCCGACTGCTTAGGCAGAAACTAGTAAGCCCCTCAGGTGTGTCGCAAGAGTGGAAACCCTACCTTTAAAGGGTCCGAGACTCTTGATATGGCACTGGATTCTTGACACGAAAGAACACACAGAAAATATACTAAGGCTACTAAAGGTATCTACATCCCTCCCAACACAAGCTGACAACACAAAGCCATACCACCAAGTACTACAAAATCAGGGACAGTCATGACCTCTATGGGAGACGCAAGTCGGGAGGAATCTAATAATGACCCACTCCTATTGATACCCGAAGACATCAATCAGGATCAATTGCTCCATTAATTCTTATTAATCTACGGAGACCTTATCATAAGGTAAAAACCAAAAACATCTCAACCCCCATTATTTAGTTTAAGGTCATTTGCACTAGTTCCGAGACAAGCAATAACCACAAGTGCATTGCATTTTTCGGTTAATCGCCATAAATGAGCAATGAGATCAATCCATAATGGTAAACCCTCGAACATTTACAATCTCCACATATCTTTCCTTTCCTGCCAATGATTACCATATTTGCAATAAGCTTACAAAATAATAGCGTTGCAATTTAAACATCATCATTAGCATTTCCATATAAAGAATATTCACTTTGCAATTCAACATCATCATTAACATTTCAAATTAAGCCAATAATAACATTGCGATCTAAACATCATCACGAACATTCATTTAACAAATATTAACATTGCAGCTTAAGCATCATCAGTAATGTTGCAAATTAAAACCATCACTAATATTTCCATTGAACAAGCATTACCGTTGCTATTAAGCAAATATTAAAATCGCAGCTTAAAACCATATTAATATTACTATTTAATAGGTCCTATAAATTGCATTCAATTTAAACAATATAACATTGCCAATAGCAAGCAGACTCATTGCAATTAAAATGATAATAACCTTCACTTACATTKTCACCATCAACAATGAAATCCTAAGATCRTTACCGTAACTCGACAATTACAATTGAACCATAATATAAAACTTACAGGATTGACACCAATATTAACACCGTAACATTAAAGCCTTAATAATACATGATAAAATGGAACCAATATATTAAAACTATAATATTCGCCACGATATTAAACAACCATATAGACCATAAATTTAACCACCATATTGAATCAAATATTATCCAGATATTATTAACCCATCATATTAACCCTAACATTTAACCACAATATTTAACCAAATATTAACCACACGCTACCAACCCATCATATTAACCATAATAATTCACCACCATATTAAAACCCTAATCATTAAAACTGCATATTAAAACTAAGAATGTGAACGAGAATAGAACATATATTCACAACAATATTAAACCTTAGTATTAATACAACATATAAAAAGTAAGAAATTTTTCAAGAATGGAACGTACATTCCTGGCAATATTAAACCCTAACAATTAAGACAACATATAAAAAGGGTGACGATTAGAAGGATGGGGCATTTAAGGTTTTGGGAAGGGAGAATGATTTTAGGCTTACTCTGACAGCGATCTGGTGCAGCCCATTACAACCACCCCACCCTGCCAGCTATCCCCAGAACGCGTGGACAGGTGTGCACACTCCCTTTTTCCAAGGAGAAAAATTTACTCACATTATATAACAAAAATTCTTTTACAATGAGGGTAACTTGCTGTTGATAGTCAAAATAATTAATAAAGCAATATTTGTAGTTATATATCAATTAGTTAAAAACAATTAAACTTAAGCGTAAGGAGGTTTCTCTAGTAAACTCAAATCAACGCCCGTTTATTCTTCCAAGGACACGCAAATCAAGGGACACTGTCATAGTTTATGAAAACTCCGGCAAGGTTTAAAGGTTTACTGCCCACCAATCAATTAAAAACTGTGAAACGCGGATGTGTTTCCCCCTATGCACCCACTACCACGCTCTCTGGACAAGGTTTAATTCAAAATAGCTGTGAAGAAGGGATGCAGACTGTGAAGATGGGATCGTGCCTAAGTGTAAGGCAGACAAGTGAAGATGGGATCGTGCCTAAGTGTAAGGCAGACAATGGTGGAGGAATGAGATGCTACGCATCAGCCCCAGAAGGAAATGGTAACGCTTTTCGCAGAGGGTATCATGCTGTGAATCCCAACTGAAGGGACAATTCAATGGTTCAAAAATCACTGGAAGTCTGTTGAGATCCGAAGGGGAGGAACCCAAGATTTCACGCTGACCGCCATCAAGCAGAGCCGAGGCTTGGTCGGTTGATCCCAAGGTTAAGTGAGTGTGCTGCTGGAAGACAAAGTATAGTTCCTCCCAAAATACCAGAGAAAGGATTCATTTCGAATAAAAAAACTTTTGTCGTTACATTATACCATGTGAGGGGGCATACAAAACATAACAAGTTTTCATAAGATAAACAGAGTTGTCGCTATCATCTCGTGAGTTCAATCAATCAAGGTAGAAGGAAATCTAGGTTTAGGTTCGAGGCAAGGAATGGGTCGGAACAGAGATGGAATCGCTCCACCTCCCAGGAGTTGACCAACACCCAACAAGAAGACGCACTGGAACCATGATTAATCCTGCAGGTGTGAAATTAAACTCACCGGTCATAGCCTCCACGCCACTGCCAGGACCGCCATCACTGTCCAGGGTTCTCCTTCTACGGTTTTCCTAAAAACAAAAACACAGCCCAAGAAAAAGCACAACTTCCCAGGATTCTCCGCATCATCTCACATGATAGTTTGTCTTCATTTACATCGCCTCCCTAGTCACGCAGGATGGGGATTCTAACAGCTAAACAATAAAAATTTAAGGTTTAAACCACCAGGATAGAAGTATAAATCCAGAACTGATACAGCAGGGGTTCGAGTCCTCGTTTCTAGAAGCGGGTTTAAACTGAATGCGCAGGGATTTTATCCTTCGCGTATCAAATAACAGTTAACGCTGGTTGAGCCATAATGTCAATAGTTATTCAATAAAAATATACACAATCCCGCTCAAATAACATCAACTATACACAGTCCAACACGATTTTACAAATGATTGCCCATACATCTACAAAAAACGCCATAGAAGTTTATTAATTAGCCAATGGAACTACAACAACGAATGCCAGAACAACAATAACCATTGAAACTAAGTTTATAAAATAAGTTCTTACCATAACCATGGAAACTACAAATTTATACAAAAACCATTGAAACTATACCATAACATGTATATGTAAAGAAGATAGAAATGCCTGTAGATTTACATAATTGTTCCTTAACGCTTGGTGTTAAATGATTCTTGTGCTCCCCGGGCCGCCCTTCTCCTACTCTTACAACCAGAGGACTCACTGGTACCTCCCACCCAAACGCTAGGCATACTCTCCTCCCCCCTTAGCCCACCGAGTCGCTAGCACACACAACCTGCATTTATTAGCCTAGTTTAGCTCACCTCCAAGGCTGAGCTACCACTCAGTCCATTGAACTCTTAACTCCTACAAGAAATCACCACTTAGTCCGGCAAAGATAACAATACCAATATCTAGGAAAAAAATCCCTTTTACCCCTCCTTTCTTTTATCCACTCAAACCCTAACCTCTTTAGGTTTCCTTTTCCTTTTATTTTATTTTCTTTTATTTTATTCTTATTTATTTATTTTAAACTCAGAGTATAAAGGCCATTAATAATTCCTTTTATTTTACATGAACTTTATTAATGGTAGAGGTGGTAGGGATTAATAATTTACGGAAAGAGGATCCATTTATCATCTTCATTATTCTAAAAATTTAAGATTTAGAATATGCCATTTGTTTATAATGTATGTATATATATATTTCTATTTTTTTCTATTTATGTGCATGCATTCATCATAGTAAGTTATTATTATCCATCATTTAAATTAATTATTAATATATATATATATATATATATATATATATAGGATAATTAGAGATTAAGGTGATGGAAAACAAGTATAGGGGAAAAGTAAAATGTCATTACATAAAAAAGAATAATGAGGAATTAAGGGGAGGGATGGTGATTTAGGAATGTGGAACTTGACATGTAAAAGGGAGATGGATAATGGAAGATCAAGGTGATGGAGGATAGTTTAACAAAGTAGACATGGATAATGAGAGGATAATGGTCTCCGAAGTTTTTGTTTTTTTTTTTTGAAAAATTTCATTTGTTAAGGTCACAAAGAATTTTCTTCTAGAAAAGTATTAGGCTTAGGGCTTAGATTCTGAGCTAGGTGACGAATGGTTTAGGGTAATTCTTAAGTTTCTTTATTCTGGTGTTGATGACTTAGGGCTAAATAGGCTGACTCTATCAACCACCTTACCGCGACGTACCCTTCGTGATAAACCACGCATGCTAGGGTGCCATTCGCCTCTTGAATTTCTTTTGTCGACTTGCCCTTCAGGATGCACCATGTGTCTAAGGGTGATACCGCTTAACCGAGTTTCTTTTGCGTGACGTGCCCTTCGTGATGCACCACATGCTCCTGTGGTGCCACTAACCGACTGACAGGTAGACATCTATAAACCCTCGAGTCAACACTCCACCATCGGAACTTGTAGGAGACCAGGTTCTATGGGACAAGGCCCCCGCTTCTATTGCGGCCTCCCTTTAGAATCATCTGAGGATCGTCACGCAATGGCTCTCACGCAGATTGTGGTCCCTTCGAATCCAGGTAACTTAACCTACGCCTCTCGAGCCACTTGGAGTGCTAGTAGGCGGTCGTAGGGTTGTTGTCCACCCCTCTCCTCGACCTCTCCAAATCATGTGTGGCCCCTTTACTCCATATGTTAGTTTGGTTGGAAATCTACTGCCACTGCATCATCAACAATCATGTCGTAATGTCACATCAAATCATCAAATCAAATGAAACATCATAGTAAACATATTAACTAAAAATCACACCCTTTGACTCCAACCGAGTCCAAGGTTCTACCCCATGCCTCGGTGATCCTCAAGGTCAAAAACCCGCGACACTCAATGAAACTAAGTCAATAGTAATCATGTTTACATCAAATAGTAACACATCATGTCATCCGTAAAGTCGCATCATAATCGTGTATGTGGGCTAACATCATAAAGTCCGCATCACTCTGGTAAAGCAAGTGTCCCCAAAATAAGTCATCCTTCAGCCACCGTGAGCTGATGTTACACCTTCAAAAGAATGGTCAAGGAATAATTAGAGTTGCGCCTACAATAACGGTTGAACGCAAAGGATGTGCCCTTGGGAGAAATATCAAGAAACCATTCCCAAGCAACAACAATTGATCTAAGGAGATTCTATGTCTAATACACTTAGATGTTTGTGGTCCAATGCTAGTAAAATATCTAGGAGGATCTTCTTACTAATGCACTTACATAGTAGATGACTATTCAAGAAAGACTTGGCTATACCCCATCAAGACATAAGATGTAGAAGTATTGAGCAGTTTCAAGAATTCAAAGGTAGATAGAAACCCACAAACAAGAAGATCAAGACATTAAGAACATATAATGGAGGAGAATACACTCTAAGGAATTCATTTCATTCTCAAGTAAACCTGTGGATTAATAGGAGATTACTAATTCTATAATCCTCGAAAAAATGGTGTAGCAGGAAGGAAGAACATATCTATTGAATAAACTGTAAAATCCTTATTGAATGATCAAGTTCTATCCATGTTCTTATGGAGAAAAGCAGCAATGACATCAATATAAGTGTAGAACAAAAGTCCCCACTACATATTGAATAACATGACACCCTAAGAAAGCTTCTTAGGTAAGAAACATAATGTGGAAAATATAAGAATATTTTGATGTCCTCTTTACTCCCACACATTCCCAAGGACAAGAGGAATAAACTAGAACCTTCAGGAATGAAATGGATAATCTTGGGATATAGTGATTCATCTAAGGCTTACATGTATCATATATTCCATAACAACACAAGATCGAGGTCAGCAGAGACGTAATGTTCAATGAAAGTATGGCCTTCAGGAAATCCATCAAGAAAATATAGAAGAAGAAGAGATCGAAGAACTTAACAAAGAAAGCAATGAAAACGAATTGATGAAAATGATCAACTTGATCATCCCATGGATCCATGTGAAAACATTGATTTAGATATCATCATACCTAAGACTAAGAAAATACCATCTTGGCTTGAAGCTACCTTATAAGATGCAGATGAAGGTTCTAGAAGGAACATTTAGAAAGAGTAAAAGACCTAAAAGATTCCTCAAGTTATGCATCATACATGACAAAGCTTCTAGATGAAGAACCTACCACATTTTGAAGCAGAAGTTCAAAAAGTGAAACAAATGGAAATAAGTCATGATGGAAGAGAATCAATCCATTATGAAAAATGAGAAGGGAAATCATACCTAAGACCTAAATAAAAACTTGGTAACTTCAAAATGGGTGTACAAGATCAAACATGTAGCAGTGTGAAAGCCGGATAAATACAAGGCAAGATTCAGAGCTAGTAGGTTCTCCTCCTAGAAGGAGGAGAATATTATGACACAAAACTTTTCATGGCTATATACTTCCACTGTGAGCTATCATATCTCTCTTGTCGCCCATGGGACTGGTAGAAATACTTCACTCAGATGATAAAGACAACCTTCAAGGGTTTGAGGTACATTCCATAGACACTCATGTTTGTAGATTGAAGAAAGCTCTATATGGAACAAGATCCAAGGGCTTGGTATGATATAATGGACAACTATCTAACGAGACTTGGTTTCTCCAAGAGTCATGTGATCCAAAACCTTTACTATAAAGTTGTAGACAATGCAACTCAGAATCCTACTACTATATGTTGATGATCTA
Source organism: Picea sitchensis (assembly GCA_010110895.2). NCBI lineage: Eukaryota > Viridiplantae > Streptophyta > Pinopsida > Pinales > Pinaceae > Picea > Picea sitchensis. The sequence continues at coordinate 21,902 of SNQJ01S0222057.1, forward strand.
TTCATAATAGGTGAAGAGTCTCTCACAGTCTACTGCAATAAGAAATTATTTAGCCTCTGAATTTGATAAGAAATATCTAGGTCTCATGCATTATTACTTATGACAGAGGTATGGCAAAAGTCTAAAGTATCTCTTGGACAAGGAAAGTACAATAAAGATCCTTAAAAATTTGGAATGATGGATTGTAAGTCCATGGAACCTCCTATGAATGCAGATATAAAAAAAAGTGAAAGTCCCAGACTCTAATACAGTAGATCCATCTCTATATCGACAACTAATTGGCCATTGATGTATTCGGTAAATAATTTCACCAAACATTTGGTTTCTATTTCTTCATAAATACACTAAGATAGTTCGAGAGGGAACCAAGACATGAGCATTGATAGATGCAAATAATGCAAGTATTATATATTTATAGGAACAATAAAATATTGTTTGATATATACCGCATCCAACAATATAAAACTTCATGGATTCAATGCATCAGATTACAAGTGTGTGAAGTGCAGAAGATAGAAAGAGCACTTCTGCATGTGTTTCCAAATTTGGGCTCCACTATGATATCTTGGGTAGCAAGAAACATAATTTTTCCTCACTCATAACAACAGAAGCAGAGTATAAGGCAGTACGAAGCATGCACTCAAGCAATATGGTTAAGGAAGTTAATCTCTATTTATTTTGATTGGGATTCCTTAATCCCACCATAATATATTGTGATAATGAGAGTTGTATAAGATTATCAAAATAACCCATGTTTCATGAAAGGTCAAACACATTGAGATCAACATTAATTTATTCGAGATAAATTCTAGGAAGAATAATTAAAGATCCAATATATCCCTATAGATGAGAAGAAAGAAGATATCCTAACAAAGGCTCTGTCTAGAATAAAGTTTGCATATTTCCTAGAAAAGATGGGGATCGTGGGAAATAACTCCCTTATCTTAAAGGGAAGACTCTCTAGGTTAGGAGGGAGCAATAAAATATTAATGGAAAAAATTGTTGAAAAATATTATTGAAACATTTATCTTTGTGGGATTGAAAATAGTTGAGATTGATAGATTCTTTCCTCACTGAAAGTGGATTGGATGATTTTCCTCTGGTGGATGTTAATTTCCATTGTGGTTAACATGGGAAAATGGTCTATATTGCTGATGTATCATAGAAAATGACTCCATTGTGGTTACCATGGGGAGTGGTCTAGCGCAGTATCTATTCTTGAGGGTTACCTAAGAAGACCCGCCTGTCTCGACCCAACGCATTTCATTGTGGTTAACATGAGGAATGGTCCTGCTTTGAGGTTGGGATGTAGGACACATTTTCCTCCTTTGTGGTTAATAGAGGAAATGGTCCGCATACCATTCCTTAGGGTTTGTACATTATCTTCCAGGGCACTCTTTGATTAGTGTAGGAGGAATGGCCTAGGTTGGGAAACGGTCTGTGCCTCAACAATCATGGAAAAACATTCCTTAGGGCTTCAAACATCTCTGAGGGTGCACTTTGATTAGTGTGAAAGAATGGCCCAAGGTGGGGAATGGTCCAGTTTCAAAAAGGACAATCACTCTTCCCTGTTTGAGAAGAATAGTCTAGATATCCCATTGTTCTACTCCGAGGACAAATATTCTTCATGTCATAGACGGGAGGAAATATTGACCTGTGATGATTCAGCCTTTTTTTAACAATATTTTTTTGTGTAGGTTGGAATAATATGATTGTTATGGAGATCCGTACCGTCTCTAGACAATAGAGACATACCATCATGGTGGATTTGTTCCACCATTTGTGACTATGTGTCATGGTTTGAGAAGTTTCATACTACCATGGATAAACACACATGTGTGTTCTATCAATTTTTATTATACCAATTGTCATAGGAGATTATAAAGTTGGATAATAATGACGATGCTCGAGATACTACCAGTTGAATGGTCTACTTGTGCTAAATACCATTGCCTTTAACACCTCCCTAGCTAGGAGGGAGGTTGATATTATGGTAGCTCTGGAGGTATGAACTTCTTATTGTGACCTACGCATCTAGATTAGAATATTTTGGAAGGAAGCAAAGAAGTAAAGGAAACCCTAGATGAGATGTCGACCGAAGAGAAATATAATTAATATCAATTAATTAGTACCTAGAAGGAGAAGTCGCCCCAAGAAGTCCTCGCACCACTATAAATACGTGGCATCAATTCCTTACATTAACACCCTCTAATTGCAGACAGAAGATTCTGCACATTGTAGTTGGAAATTTTGTGCGCAAGTTTCCTGGGAAGGTGTTGCACCAAACCGGGTGGGACTATCTCACAGCTTGGTTTCTATTCCTTGCTTGGTGTATTATCCCCCGCTTGCTTGGCCATTGATTGCTACCAATATTCTCTCCATCAAGGTCAAGGTGCTCGGAGGGTGGCTTCAACCTATGGTTGGGTGACAAGGGTATTGTCAATGGTAAACGAAAGCATAATCCTTCATATTCCCAACAATTCTCCTCAATTCATTGATGAGGGAAATGATTTTGACTGGAATGACACGTCGGAGTTATGATAATATGGAGCCTGTGACTCCACATGACTCCAGAGAGTGGACATGATACTATTATGCATGGAGTGGAACAAGTTAAAAGCACCAGATCACTAGATGTCATATTTATGGTGGATGACGCATGTGTTCCAATCAAGATCAATATTGAAGGTAATCGCACTAATTGATTCATTTTTTCATGAAATTAAAATGGACATTTGTTGATATTATTATAAATTAATGGATAACACGCTTGCGTGAAACAATGTTTTATAGAAACTTAAATGACAGAGCATTGGAGCTATCATTCCCACCCATTCAATACCCATGGAATGGCCAAGATAGAAAAGAAAGATGATTTAATAGATCACATGGTAAACTTGTTCGACAACACTTTCAACAAGAAAGCAGTTACAAAGTTAGGGCCTAATAAGAATTTAAAATATACCATGGCCTAGTATAGGGAGAAATTGAAAATTGACCTCAAGCACGAAAGCACTTCCCATGGTTCCCAAGAAAGAGGGGAAGGCTCCACAGAGGATGAAAGGAGAAATTGTTTAAAAAAGAGGATGACAACCACGAAGCTAATGCTAAGGTACAATACATGTCATATTATCAGGGAAATATGAACATTTATGTTTTCTTCTTTGTTTTAAGTACAATTCGGAGCATCTGATTTTTTTCAAAAAATTCATATGTAGGCTACAAGCAAGACCTCCAAAGCAACAAAGGCCGAGTGGGAAAACATGGCTAACATAAACTAGCTAAGCGCAAAAACGAACTCCTAATAGTAATATTTTAAAATATTAACCTGTGGTTAATATTTACTTAAGAGTAGCTTAACAAACATATGTTTTTGTTCTTGGTATTTTTTAATGGTGTTATGTATTTGGCAGCTATATAAGTTCACACTAATGCCAATCATGAGACCTAAATCTTGGTTATAAGCATGGTTTTAAAAGTGTGATTGAATATAGAAAATCTTGGGCCAAACTCCTACCTCCCTTGTTTCAATGGTAAATCAAAATGAATTAAGGACACCTAATAGCATGCTTGTAAAGTCTATTCATATTTTAATATATCACTCTTAACTAAGTATTTATGTTTGTTTTCAAGCAACAGTGATACCACAGTAGTGAATCCAATGGTATTCAACAAACATCATGTCATATGTGCACATGTCCAAAGTGATAGTGTAGAGAAAAGTACCCATTCTAGTATGTATGTTTTAATTAGAAATAATTATTGCGATTGTAGATATTTATTTCCCGACTTACACTTATATATTATCTTCTCAAAATTGGAGAAATGTAGCCTGTGAGGGTGAAATGCTAGAGAAACCAAGTGGATAGGAAATTAATGCACCAACTATCCCATCTACAGAGACATGTAAAGAGAAATAGTGTAATGTTAATCAAAATAATAAATTATTTATTTCAATTATATATTTCCAACATATCGATGTGACTATTTCTGCTTGTTCTAGCTTACTTAATTCCTGGAAATGCTGATGCCAACTAACCCTTCTCCACGACTTACCATAATTATGGTACATGAGTGCACACAAAAAAATAGAAGGACATGGCACAAAAAAATACAAAAATACCCCTACCCCCCATTTGAACGCAGGACCCCCTTAAGAGTGGAAACACATGTTCCCACCATTAGGCCCACTCGTGTAAGCATTTAATTTAATATATACACTTTATCATTTCATATAATATAAAATGGATATTTAATTTAAAAATAATTTAGTATTTTTTATTAAAATCTTTTATTTTTAACTTTTAAAATAATTCTCTTCTTAAATTTAATAATAATTAATTGTATATTAGATATTTAATTTAAAAACAATTTAATATTTTTTATTAAAATCTTTTATTTTTTAACTTTAAAACTATTGCTACCTTATTTTATAAATAAATCAATATTTTAAAATAAAACAATTTTAAAATAAAATAATTTTAAAATAAATCTTTTAGTTTTTAACTTTAAAACAATTGTAACACAAATTTAATGATAATTAATTATATAATTGGATATTTAATTTAAAATAATTTAGTATTTTTATTCAAATATTTTATTTTTAATTTTAAAACAATAGCAACCCTATTTTATAAATAAAACAATCTTCTAAAATAAACAAGTTTTGGTAAATATTTTTTATTTTTAACTTTAAAACAATTATTACACAAATTTAATGATAGTTAATTATTAATTTTAAGCAAGATTAACAAGTTAGAGTTTAAACAAAGAATGGACTAATCGTTGATGATGAAAATCAGAGTTTGATTAAATTTGAAGATAAATGAATGATAATTATATAATTAACAAAAATGGAGCTAATCCAAAATGGGCTGGAAATATTTATCGGCAAATGTACCTAAAAAGCTTACAGCCGAAAGCAGGAGTTGATCCAAATCCTAGGAAAGGATTTGGCTGACCATTGGTTGATCCAAACCCTAGATCATTTTGAAAAAACCAACCGTTGGCTTGGTACTTATGTACTTGGGTAGCTTTCTAGTTGAAACGACGGGTGCTTAGTCGGGTCAGGAAGAGACACCATGACTTGGATTTGTGGGTAGACCAACTCTGGGCTCTGTATCTTTATGTGCGTGTGTGGAGCCAATACATTATGATTCATTCATTATCAAACGGGTGGACCAACTCAGGTTTGTGCGCGTGTGGTTTGAATTTCAAATCTGTTAATGGTATTCTTGCATGGTGGCGTTGGTTCTTGCAAGGTTCTACGACTTATGCTTTGATATATTTTGGACAATCAACATGGAAGGATGGTGGATGGAAGCGTTGTTATCCGCCGAACTGGTTGGTCCAATAACTCCGTACATATTATTCTTAGTTTATTATTTTTCAAATAATAGAAAAATGCGTGATAGGCTAGGTAAATTGTTTATTACATACTTGTTGTTTTATTTAAAGTATGAATTTCTGAGTGATCCATCCCTGCAATTCTTCAACCCATTAAATGGATAGATATGCTAGGCTTGTTTTTATACAGAGGAAACCTAATGTTGTGTGAGACAACCTATATGCATTGTCTCACAGATGAACTTTAAAATATTATTAATATCACCGATTAGGAAAATATTCTTTGATAACTAGACTTACCTCTAATTAATATCATTATAGTATCAACCACACATATAATAACTCTGTGTGGTTGTCTTTAATCAGAGGGTTTGTATCGCTGCCCCCTTTATAATTACTGTCATTATAGTATCAACCATACATAATAACTAAACGCTGTAACGGACATATCATTACGTGAGTAAGTTGACCTCTCTATCCGAGCTTAAATCTTTTAGAATATGACCTCTCTATCCGAGCTTAAATCTTTTAGAATTCGGTGAAGCTCAAATCATGAAGGACTCCGTGATTTCTTGATGGATTCCCTGGAAAAAATAGCAAAACCCCATCATTAAAATAATATCCAAAGAAATTGTCAAATACAATACCATAATCAAATGTACTTAGAATTGAACAGTATTCCACGGATTGCTTAGAATATGGTGTGCAAGATATTGTTATATTAATAATTCAAGAATATCACACTTTCTTAGAACAATGAGTCTAGTTTCTTAACCGAAAGAATAGGAATCAATGTAATCAGAGGAGTAAATTGAAGAAAATGAAAATTCTATTAATTAGTAAGACTCGAAACCTTTACTTCTCTCGGCAAGAAAATTAAATCCAGTTTCTTAGATCACGTTTATCTAGAACCATAAATCCAGTTGATGCTTTTGATCGGTTTTGCTCTAACAAAAATGTTTCAATGCTTGAGATTGATTGATTTATATCATTACGCATGTTGACCTCTCTATCTGAGTTTAAATCTTTTAGAATTTGGTGAATCTCAAATCATGAAGGACTCCGTGATTTCTTGATGGATTTCCTGGAAAAAATAGCAGAAACCCAAATACAATACCATAATCAAATTCTCAGTACATTTGATTATGGTATTGTCAAATACAATACCATAATCAAATGTACCGAGAATTGAAATCAAGATTCCAGGGATTGCTTAGAATATGATGTGCAAGATATTGTTATATTAATAATTCGAGAATATCACACTTTCTTAGAACAATGAGTCTAGTCTTTTAACCGAACCGAAAGAATATGAATGTAACTCAGAGATAAATTGAAGAAAATGAAAATCTCTATTAATTAGCAAGACTCTAAACCTTTACTCTCTAAGAAGAAAAATTAAATCCAGTTTCTTTAGATCACGCTTATCTAGAACTATAAATCCAGTTGATGCCTTTGATTGGTTTTGCTCTAACAAAATGTTTCAATGCTTGAGATTGATTGGATTTATTTCAAAAGGGACTAAGAGATTGCAATGTTAGCAATGTTAATCTTTAAAATTAGGGATTTCAATGACGGTGAGCGGGAGCAAACTCTATATCTGATGGGTTTGACGGCTCTTTATCGTCATCCAAAAGACATCATATCACAATATATAAATTACAATACGAAGTTAGAGGAGTTCATTCGTGGAATTTTGATGGATAATCAAACCTCCTACCTTGTTCGTGGTCCTCGCTTTATCTCCGCTAATTTAAAAGCACTACTGGGCTCATTCTTAGTTTTCCTCGTAGATTCTTCAGTTTTTTATGGGTTATTTTTTCCTTTTTAATACGAATAATTTTTTTTGAATAAAGATAAAAGATTTAAAATTTTTGGAAAAAGATTTAAGTTCTTAATATTAGATTAGGTTAAATTGTTTATTTTTAAATTTTAAATTTTTACATACATACTATTTATGTATTTGATGGTATATTTTATTTATATATATTTGTATTTCAATGATAGATATTATTTGTTAATTTTGGAAATAAAAGATTTTTTACTTTTATATTGATTTTCTTAGTATAATTAATGATGTATGAATTGCTTTTATTTTTTTATTTTTAAATTAAATAATATTTTTTTTTAAATAATAATAATAATAATAATCTATTTTTAAGTTCACAATCAACATACACCAAAAAATTTGTATTAATTGTTTATATTTTAAATTTTGTTTTTTTAATTTATTTATACATTTTAAATTTTTATGATAATAAATTATATGATATTTATGTTACAGTTTTATTTGTATTTATTGTTAATTTTCATTCAATTAATTTAGTAAATAAAAAATTTGTATATAGTTCTTTTGTGTTTAAATATTTTATTATATTATGTTTTAACTTAAAATATTTATAATTTTTGTCAATGTGGACAAAACTATATTTTCTAAATGTTTTATAAATTCTCTATTTATGTTAGTTAGTTTACATGTGGTATCTTATCTTTTCTAAGTGTGGGATGTATATTCATAATATCTATTTATTATATCTTTGTTGTGCTTTTGTAGACTTATTTGTATTGCTTTGCATTTTTTATTTGAATTATGTAAT
>SNQJ01S0222058.1:0-14986 GCA_010110895.2 Picea sitchensis
AGAACTTCATCGAGGGAGACCTGTGGCTACCCCTGATCCATATGTGATTCCCATTTCATTTAATAGCTTGCTGTTTATCAGCATCAACCTCTAAATTTCCTACACAGAATTCAATGTTGTAAAGGCTCTGTTATCTGGAAACTGTGGGCAAAGATGGAATTCATTAGGGTTAGGGTTGAGGCCGTTTGGCAGAGTTCTTAGCTCTCCATTCAATGTAGGTATTGATTAGGGTTAGGGTTGAGGCCGTTTGGCAGAGTTCTTCAATGTAGATATTGATTAGAAGAGGCCTGAAGGTGTTTGGTACATACATTATATTTGTTTCTTTACTTATCCATCAATTATATGTATGATTATGTGTGTAATTCTCCATCCAACACGGTTTTAGTGTAATTCACTAAAATCTAATTTTAATTTTTAAATAATATTTTATTATTAAATTGTCACCAACTGATATATTGTTTTTTAATTCTGTCTCAATTGTGCGTATGTATTATCGAACACGCTTTTTACTGTATTTCAATAAGATCTACACTAATTTTTAAATAGTATTTTATTATTATATTGTCATTAATGGTCATAAAACAAGTAACAATTCAGAGCCTATGGGCCACTTTTTTTTATGGGTTGGGGGTGAACATGTGTATTGGTCACTGCCATGAAGGTAAAGGTTGATGTGGGGTGAACATGTGTCTTTGTTAGGTAAACATGTAGAGGTGGAGATGAACATGTGTATCCGCATTTATAATTTGTGGAGATGTGGAGGTGTAAGTGAAAATATACATTTGTAACAAATGAGCATGTTTGCCCTCCACCGTCACATACTCCATGTGACAGCGGGGATGTGGTGAATTGGGTATGTGACGATGGGTATAGGGTGAATTATGGTCATTTATCCTAAAGCAACTTTATCTTCACTTTCTTTTCTTTCATGTGAAATGTAAAGAGAAAACAAGGTTTCTCCCATGTGAAATGTAAAGATAAAACCAGGTTTGTCTTCTTTTTAAGCATTATATTGTAGCTTTTTTATTTTTTTTAATAAGTTTTAAATAATGTATTTATGTATGGTGCATTAGTGTGTCGTGACAAAAGTGAAGCATTTGTGCTCCAAAACCAAAGTGGAACATCATAAATCTTGGAGAAACTGTGTGACCCTATAAAGACATGATATTTATAGTGGAATGTTAATGTTCTTAAACCAAATTGAGTATCAATATCACCAATGATTCAAGATCAAAGTGAAGCATTCAAATTTAGTGTATTGAGATCAAAGTGGAGCACTAAAATTTGGGTGTCAAGTTCAAAATGGAAGATTGACATTACTTATGATCTAAAGGCCAAAGTAAAGCACCAAGAGAGTGTGTGTCGAGATCAATGCCGAGTATTACAATCTGTTGCTCCAATACCAAAGTGGAACACCAATACATCAAAACTAATGTGGAGCATCAGTGCATTTTTTGGATTATTGCTCTCTAATGTGCATGGATCATGGAACAATGATACATAAACCAAAAAGCAATGCTAGAGTGTCAACACCAAAATGAAGTAACGATATTCCATTTTAGCTTGTTGTCACTCTCAATTAAATGTACCATAGAACACCAATGCATAAACCAAAGTAAAACACTAATGTGATATATAAAACCAAAGTAAAACACCAATGCATAAAACCAAAGTATAACACTAGTGTTCCCAGACTTAAATTGAACATAGATGTTTTTTTACTTGTTGTTTATCTACTTTGCATAAAATGGAACACACAGACTATTTTATTTTTTACTAGTTTATCTAGTTTGCATAGATTATAAAACACCAATACACCACTATATTAATCACACCGGTGCGGTGTCCCTGTGTCAAAGGAGAACATAATCTACAAAATATTTATTTGCCACCTAAGCTAAGAGCCTTTGCAAAATATTTATGTTACTTGAAAAATGATTTAATATATTTGCAACAAAAACAAAAGCTGCATTGTGATTTGTTAGGTTATGATTGCAGTGGATAAAATAGAGAAAATAAGGATTCTGAGTGATTTTGATCACACCACGTGAAGATAATTCCCTATTAATCAACCGACTTGCTTTTTGTAAATCCCAACTATGTGATGAATTCGAAGGTTTGGTTGAAAAGTTCTTGGAATTTTGTGGTAATTCACCTTTATCCTTCAAAGCTTTCTAAAAAGCTGCCATGCAATTTAATAGACATATTAAGAGTGACTTGTGGGGATTAGCTTATCCCAATGTTTGAAAATGCTTTGAAAGTTTCCATCAAAATTGCCTTGTGGATTTTTATGAGTTATGTGATGAAGTTGAGTGGAAAATAACAATTGATGAATAAGATTTGTTTTTTTTCAATTTAGTATAGAAAATTTTATGATCATTGTCATGATAAATATTGTGATTTCAGTAATGGTTTGTTTTTTATTTAATTGTTTAATGTTGTTGTATTTTAGATAAGGCACATTAATCTACATTAATGGGTTTATTCATAAATGTAAGGAAACATCTATTGAATATATATATGTGAAGTTTCTTTTTAAATGTGTGTTTGTCTTCTTACTTTTGAATTTAATTTTCATTTAAGAAAAACTCTATATATATTTGATTCATCTCAATTCTTAATAAATTTTATAAGTCTCAATCACTTTTTAAATATTTCATTAACTCCTTAAAATCAAAAACTTAATATATTATTATTAAAAAATATTATCTATATTAAAACCCTATGTGACATGAACACACAAAAAAAATAACATTCAAAATCAAATACTAGTAAATGAAGGGTAATCTATAAAAAAAATCTTAAAGTGTAAAATAAAACCAAGTTTTAACCCTTACTCTCACCATTAACATCTTATGTGTATTGAGTTGAATATTGATGTGACTTGGGACACATCTATAAGTTCTTGGAACAACTGCCATCTATTTGATCTTCAACATTCCATAAAATTCTTTAAGGTAAATGTTTCTAATTCCAAATAAGGAGGCATCATACCATCTTGTTTTTTCCATTTTTTAGAAAGTATAGGATCAAGCATGACAAGCCTCTGTGTTGTAGGCCGATAAGCTTGACTGGGGTTTGGGGCAAAGACTATACACCGAGTAGAGTTTGTATCCCTCTCGGGACACTTGTGGTTGCATCATTGGATCTGACAGTGCAACCTCATCCAATAGTGCAAACTCAAATTCCTTGAGGCGAATGAAAATTCTGCCTAGTGTATAGTCTTTGTGAAGATTTGGTACCATCAAGTGTTAAGGTCATACCTAATGTTCTCTTGAGCATAAAGCTAAACCAGCTTGGTTGTTGCACAAGCACTATGCACTCACCATGAGCATGCCACACAATCATTTCAATTAGTCTATACCAATATCTTGCTTGATCTATACTCTATCTATGTCAAGACCGAAATGTTCTTCACGATCTCGGGTTTCGTATCACAATTCTCACAAAATCTCTCCATCTCTTTCATTGATTAGTGGTTCCTATACCATGGATGCATGATCCTCTTATTTGTCTCAAGCACAAGCATATTGGCTAAAGTGAAGAAATCCATTGACATTGAAAACACATTGATGGAGATAGGATATTTATGTATCAAATATATTTCAAAGTTTTGATTTTACAAATATCTTTCAAGAATTTTGACTAGTGGTTGAAATGACATAGTCTAATTGTTGAAATTGCTATGGAGTTATTCCAAAATAAATTCAGATCTAGAAATCCATTTGAAATATTAGAATTTTTTAAATAATATAATTTTATTGGCAAAATTGTTTTTTTCATCACTAGACTCAATCAACTTACCTATGGAAGTGGAAGATTGCCACACAACTAAATTGTTATTTGATCATTCTTTTTACAATGCATTTACCTTTAATATTACAATTTTGGGTGCCCCTTTCGCATGTTTCGAGGTATTTTGGGTTGTACATTAAAATTGTATTCAGGAACCTTTTTTATGTGGTCCTCCATGGGGTTGGTTATTTGACTAGAGGGGTGGCTACTTTGAATTAATACCTCTATTCTCAGTATTCTCTACCATGAAGAGTTCAAGAATGATAAGACAAGTCCTTGCAATGTCTCTACCAATGTGGCATGGTCTAATCAAATTCCTTCACTTCCACTGGATATGTATACCATCCTAGAGCTTCATAGAAGGAGACTTGTGGGTTCCCCTCATTCATATTTGATTCACATATCTAATCTAATAACTTGTTATTTATGAGTATCACCCTGTAATATTCAATTATGTTGCAAACACTATTGGTTATATGCATACATTGTATATAGGAGAGCTCTTCAATTCTTCATCAAAATGTTTGCAAAATTAATCCAAGTGCTCCATAACAGTGACCAATACATGCTACCGAGTAGTACCTAACCATAAAACAAACCTCATGAAACATTCTAGTATATCATTACAATGTGTTGTAAAATGAAAAAGATCATGCAGAGAACTCAACAAAATGCTAATAGTTTTACAAACAATCCTTGTGCATGTTGTTGGTCAAACATATAGAGATTTTCACCTATTGTCTTAAGATTTGGATCCAAAATCTTTGCAATTAATTTATTTGCACTAGAAGAAAACCATGAAGAATATATAAAATATACTTTGTATAACTACAAGTCACTAGAAAAAAAAATGTTTAATCACACATATTAATAAATACAAGATTGCAAACAAATAAATACATAGAAAATTCAATTTGGTGTAAACCACTCACTTTTTTATACAATGTCATAAAATTTGAATTATGAAAAAGCAAGTAACCTATCATCAAAACAAATAGAATAACTCCACATGAACACAAGTCGGCAATTGCCCCATCATAACCTTTATCATTGATGACCTACAAAACATAGTAAATGGAACCCCAAATGAATCTCTTTAGTCCTATAGAAAGAAAATAGGCCTTTTACAAAATTGTGGTCCTATGCAACTTTCAATTAGTGATAAATGATAACACAAATCGGCAATTGCCCCATCATAACCTTTATCATTGATGACCTACAAAACATAGTAAATGGAACCCCAAATGAATCTCTTTAGTCCTATAGAAAGAAAATAGGCCTTTTACAAAATTGTGGTCCTATGCTACAAAATTGTGGTCCTATGCAACTTTCAATTAGTGATAAATGATAACAAAAAGAATAGTTATTACACCTAGGGAGCAACATAATTGGGATTTCCAGCAAACTCACATCCTCTAGCACAGGAACCAATCTTGTTGGTCTTTTTTGATTGCATGGAAGACACAAGAATTAGCCATGAATCAAGGAGGACGTCATAGTGGTTATATTTTTTTTATCATGGGGAATCGGATAGTAAACAATATGCACAAAGTGGGAACATTTCTATAAATATGAAGGTTCATTGGGACATACAATAATTATACAATCCAACCACTAGAGATGCTTTAAACATTGTCCATTTGAAATAGATTTCATAACATATTCACATTTAATGAATTTAAAAAAGCCAAAAAAACTATTTTATAGGGATCCATTCTCAAAAACCAAATACAGCCACGGGGAATTCGGTGCAGAAGTGTGCAAAGACCAGTAATGATAATAAATGACAGAAACATATAATTAATTCCCATGGAAGGACCCACGTTGAAAGCCGGAGGGATCCCGGAAAGATTGAAGCAATACAAAGGACTCATCATGTGCATGTACAGTCGTTACTATCATTGGCTCAAAGAGACTCAACGTGACGTGGAACAGTTCGCTTTAAGGGCGTGATTTTCCTGCGATGTCGCAGAATTTTTAAGACTGTGGTAGGTAGTATATACTTCGTTTGATATATTTTTGTGTATATATCAAGATAATTCGACAGTATATATCAGTCGTCGCAGTGTTAAAGACTCTGTAGTAGGTTGCATATTAATCACCGTGATTTATCAGAGAGCTGGACATTGAATGGAAACCTGGATGTCTGAAAGCTGAAATTAATGATGAGAGACAATAAGTCTAAGTCTGTCCATCTTGAGAATCATATTTTTAAGTGGTGTTGTTTAAATGTTAGATGTTTTTAACTTTTGTATAGGAATTAGATTTTGGGAGTTCCAACAATTTTTGACGGAATTTAAAATAAAATTGATCAAAAAGTATGGAGTTCTACAAATGGTTTTTTTCTTCAAAATCATGTGATATAAATTTGCCCGAAATCACTATTTTTTTGTTGTTTAGAATCCATTTCTAAATGCAGAAATGGATTCAACACGCTGAAAAACCCCTAGAACACTAGGATTATACAAAAATAATCACTCAAATCTATGGATCTAACAATTTCTCACCAAATTTATGTCTCTGAAAAAATATAGTCAAAAAATAGTCATTTCCTAAAACGTCTAAATTAAGGTAAAAAATATACCCATAAAAACACAAAAAAAAATAGAACATTTAAACTAATTTTTTCAAGATTCCATATAAAAAACACAAACTTACGAGCAGCGCTTGCATTCTACCCAAATTTCCATTTTAATTATAAATATTTTTGTCTGGGATCAAATGTGTTTGGACGTGAAAGGCTGTTGGCAGAGCCTCATTGTAATCATGTTCTTGTGAATGAGTGCAGTCGTCACATCTCTTCTCAGAGATAAGTCACCACTATTCCAGCAAGCTTGTTTTCCGCTGCATTTTACAGTTTCAGCTTATTTCCTTATTGAATAGAAAACCAATTTTACCGTGTCTATGTTATTCTATGTTAGTCGTTTTTTAATAATATGTATTCATTTCGTTCTTCTCATAAAATCTGGATCAGTGGTATCAGAGTGGTCTGCTCCTTGTTGTCTTAATGCATGTCCCCAACGAGGTCAGGGTACAAAGAATTGGGTCTCGAGCTTGTTTCTCTTGAGGACAAAATCTCTCGCACGCCCAAACTCCCTCTCATGGCAGAAGAAAAGAAAGATGATGGGACATGAGATATTTTCAAAATGTTTCTTGAGGAAGCCCTCACGCAACAAAGGAATGAGATGATGGATAGTTTCACGCAAATCCTTCGACGACTACCAACAGGCGACTCATCTTCCTTGAGCGGAGGCGTTGCCCCCTTCAAGGTACAAATCAACTTCGATATTCCTATATTTGAAGGTCAGATAGAAGCATATGTTGTAAACAAGTGGTTGAATCTACTAGAAGGGTATTTTTCTATCCATAACTTTTCAAGTAGAGAAAAAATTACTTTTACGCTCCTCAAAGCCATTCCCCATGTCAAAGATTGGTGGGAAACTTTCTGTGAGAAAAAGGAAACAGAGGAACCCTCATTATTTATAGTCGCGACCACCTAGAAATCCTTCAGGGGTGTTTTTAAGGAGCAATACTACCCTGTTAGAAGTTATGACGACTTGTATACCAAATGGACCACACTGCGGAAAGAAAGAGACCAAATAATGCCAGATTTCACAAATATCTTCCATACCCTGCGCACCAACATGGGTATTGAAGATTCATAGCGACATCTGGTGCTCAAGTATTGTGGTGCTCTGCATAGATACATCTAGACCGAAATGGAATTTCTGGACATCTCTTCCTTGGGTGCGACCTGTTGGCACAAGGGCATACCCAGGGTTCAACGCTTCAACAATGCACCAACAAAACCCTAACTATTAGCGCTTTCGGCAACACCTGCGAAGAATATGAAGTCTCACCCAAGGTAGAGGAAGGGGTGGTTGCAGGACTCAGATGTCTGCAACCTTGCCGGGACACAGATCTGTGATTACAACACCTTAACAGAGCACTTAGCAGTTATCCTTAATTAGTATTTAGTCTTCGTTCACAACACATATAAACCCTAATTACATAGAAGCACAGTATTTACCCCGATCTAATATATTCAAGAACTAAGCACATCAAAATAGATCAGATCTAGCATTCATTCATATTACTAAGTAAAAAGTTATCATATCAGATATATCTAAACATTAAGCACAAAGCATAAATCACATAACCAATAACATCCATAATGCACAAAGCAACCATAACACAGGATATACGTGGTTCACCCCCAGCCTGGGGCTAAGTCCACCAACTCTTCTTCTCTTTATTGTCTTTTTTCAATCATCTACATGCATAGAGCCACAAGATCCTACTCTGCATAGGACAGAAGATCTGCGCGCACTTCGCCAGATCCTCCTTCCCCGGGCTAGGTTACAAGACAAAGAATTTACACAGTTTCTTAAAGTCACTTGCACTATGTAACACACCCACTATGGCATAATAAATTTTTTGCCTCTTCTCGAGGGACAGAACCCCCAAATTCCTACGGGGGCTTAGCGCAGGCTAGCTCTTCCCTTATCCACCTCCGTGTGATTGTTGGTTATGACCACAGGCCAAACAAACTAGGCGCCTTTTCACATTTCGCGACTCAGCGATGCAAGCGAGTCAAGTCTTTCGACTCTGCAAAACTTGAAACTCGACACGCCAGTTCTTGTACGAGATCCAATGACCCTCGACGATTGGGATCCAACGGTCCAGATCTTTTTGGAGTTTTGTGAACCGAGAGTTCACAATGCAATGACTCCAAAACTCTTGTCACTCCAATCCCCGAATTTTGATATGGGAATTCGTGTAGGAGATCAACGATCCTCGATGATTTGGATCTAACGGTCCATGGGATTTCAGAGCTTTCCCTAAACTCTGACCACTCACCACGTGTCTCCTCCAATGGACAGTTCATATCCTTTCGGGACTCCTACTTTCTACCACAGAGCGCATCGGGGTTTCGGGTACCGTGATTTTGCGACTTGCAAAGACAAGGGTTCTTGCCCTTTGGTTTCCCGGGTGCCGAAATGTCGAAACGCCAACCATCAGCCACATGTCCCTCCAATGGATGGCTGCAACCTTTAGCCACAATCAACCATTACGATCTTTTTGGGATGATCAACGGTCGTGATCAAATCCCAGCTTTCTCCAACTTATTCACACTAAACCGATTCGGGGTTTCGTATATCGGGATTTCCCGACTTGTGAAGACAAGGGTTCTTTCCCTTTGGTTTCCCAGATGGAGAAACGTCGAAATGTCAAAACCAATTTACGCTAAATAGATGGTCCAGATCACTCATGGATCAACGTCCACGATCACGTCGCAATCTCACGAATCGTGAGTTCGTGCAGTTCTACCCTTGACCACTCCAAGTTGCGAGTCAACGAAATGCTACCTGACTCTCATGTGTCCCATGCCGATGGACGGTCAATAAAGCTCCGACGGATTCTTGGATCTGCGGTCCTGGACAGGGGAGGGCCCACTTTAAGCCGCCAATTCTGGACCCCCCCCTATTAAAGGTAGATAGGCAAAGGGGGTCCGGAATCCAACCTTGACCGTAGATCTGGGCTCCCCAATCCAGACCATCGAAACCTGTGCACTCAATTCCGAACCCCCCGCTTTAAAGGTAGAATGGCGAGGGGCTCCGGAATGGAACCCTGGCCGTAGATCTGGGCGCGCAGATTTGCCCACTGCTTAACGAAATGCGCATCTTGCGACCCAACTTAGGATAAGTGGGTTTCTCTTGACAGATCCATCGGTCTTGACAAATCTGGGGTATCTTCAAAAGGATCTCGTCCGTTCATCTAGCAAACGAAAGGGTACTCTCTTTCGGTATTTGAAACTCGCTATCCTTCCTGAGCTTCATCAGCTATGAAGGACTTGAGAGCTTTGCACTCTTTCTCCTGGACTTGACTCTTAGAAGAGTCTTCAACACAACTATTGCGCTCCTTCATCAAGGGGTTCTGGGGTTCTACTTGATCGCAGAGAGCCTGTGCATATCTGCACTACCTCTCATGAACTTAACAAACTCCATCCTTCGAGGGATTCAGAACGACTAGGTGAGTAACCCATCGTACATGAAACTATGCCTAAGGTCGATGAACTCACAGTTCGTGGCTCTATCTTAAGACACTACAGAACTCCAAATTTTATGAGAAAAAATCATGTCCGAACCATATAATTCCTTACTTGCCTAATTATACAACCAAGCAGAAATAGAAGGGATATAGTATATCCATTAAGAATTCATTCACATTCCCGAAAGCGTGCACAGTATAACCAATTCATACATAGTTACAGCAAAATTACACAGGGTAGGAAATCACTTATCTATTACAGGTTGCCGCCAACCAACTGACTGTGGGGGGTTCGTCCTTCCACCTGACCATAGGCTTAGAGGCATTCAATATTAGCACTCTGGCCACCCCCGTGCCAAGCCATGATATCACCGGGGAATTCTCATAGTTCTCGAGGGTTCTCTCTCTGTTTTAGCTTCTGTTCAGGTCATGTTTTCTGTAACTCGGAGCTTTCTCACTCGGTTGTGGACTCATCGAGGTTTCTCACATGCTCTTCGGCATCAAGCTCGCGACCTTCTATTCGTGATTCGCTGGAGAGATTTCACCCTTCTCTTTGTGTCTGCTCTCCCGTGTGTGTGTCCCTCTTATCTTGGAAGGTTTTCCAACCTATCCGGTTCCTTCTGTCAGAAGGAAGCTCAGGTCTGCAGGTCCTTGTGGTACTTCGGACTGACAACCCATGTTTCCATTCATGGGGGTGGTTGGTGATTCAACCACCAGTCCTTTCTTCATTGACTGATTTTCTTTCCTTGGGATTCGAAGGAGGTTTGTCATCCTTATCAAGGGATATTTGGGGTTATTGGATGTATGAACCCTCTCTTATAGTTTTCAAATTCTTCCTCTAGTGATATCATGGCCAGTACTTTCAAGGCTTCACCCCCACAGTCAGTTATTGGTAACTCAAACAATAATACATTTACATTTTCCTCATGCATTAGTATGTAAATTCCTATTTTATGATTAATTAGAAATTGGGGGAAACAGGGTGTTACAATTCCCTCCCTCTTAAGGGAACATCGTCCTTAGTGTTCTTTCTCAAAAGCAGTTGTCATGCCTTTCTCATTCAGCCACTTCAGAAGTCTTGACCTTCATCCTCGGTCAAGTCCTTTTTCAGGATCTTAGTCTTCGTCATCTGCCTTCAATAATTCTTGGACAACAAACACATTAATCACAATTTTGTTCAAAAACCTCTTACTGTTGTTTAAAGATTTTAAATGAAAATTTCATAATCCTAGCACAATACTTATCTGTGCAGTTTGTGGATCTGTATCCATATGGTAGTTTTTTTATCCATGCTCATCGCTTTCCTTGACGTACCCATTGGGTGCATGATTCTAATTCAATAGTTCACAAGAGCTATCATGATTTCATCTTCCTTTCCAAGGTTTTTCCGCACGGAAAACCACCCACTATGTGCATGATCCCAATAGTTTACAAGAATTATTAAGGTCTCCTCTTCCTTGTGGTCACTCATCCTCCAGGCCTAGGCTCAAACATCCCCTTCACTATTATACAGTCCCTCGGGTGATCCATCTTTCCCTGCCGAGGTTTTCTCGCACAGGAAAATTTTAGAGACTTTATCGAGTCTTACAGTTGAGGCGTCCCTCAGACTTGCTCTACCGAGGCATCCCTCGGACTTGTGTTACCTCAACATAATAATTTTCAAGCGATCATGGCTTATCATGGGGTTTTCACGACTCAGTAGTAGCCATGTTCATCATCTTCAACTTTGACAGCCCTCATCCGTCCTTTCTGGACATGTCTTTTCTTCTCACTTGTATCACAGGTATACAAAATTCATGAGACATCATTATAAATTTTAACTTTCAAAATGTTATTGCAAATCTATCACCCACGGATTTTCCAATCTTACAATTTGTTTTCATATTTGTTCTGCACATGAACCAGATTCATAATTATGAGACTTTCCTTCCCATAATGGTTTGGCTCAACAGATAATTGGCCTTCCTTATGGGCTTACAATGCTTCCATATTCATGACCCCTTTGCTTCCTGCAATTCATTCTTTACATAGCCAAACAATTGTTAGTTTCATCTCAACATACCAAACTTTTCAAAACGTAATTCAACATTTAAAAAGGGTTTTAACAATTGTGCCAATATCCATGGCCACATTCATACCCAATGCATTCATGACATATCAATTCATGAATTCTTCCAAGGGTTACAAACAGTGTTTACTACCAAAGGTTCATACCTCCATTATTCAGGTTCTTCATCCTAAGTCATACCTTACTTGGGTATCCAAGGCATACAACTGCCTTTCAAGTTTATGCATAACACTAAGACAATAAAATATTTCAGAAGGGGTTCTTACCAAATCCCTTCATACCTTGTGCCACATAGGCACGAATATCTTTATACCGGTTCTTGGCTGCTAGCACTCTCTCTCTGATATTATCCCATCAGTGGTGCTCCATGGGGACTTTTAAAGTCCCTTCAATAATCGTTCCACAAGAACCTTCTCATAGTCATCCTTTGATTGAGGTTGCTCATCGTTGGCAACTGTCTTCCTTAATAGCTCCAATTCATTTCTATACACAGCATGCATCATCATAGCCATAATTACATTAGTCATAATATTAAACCAAATGCATGTGTCATAACATTCGAATTCATAAACATCTTCAAATGTTTCCACAGTGCAACACAAACAAATTTCGATTGTATCTTCAACAATACAATCCTTATCACTTATGGTGTCAAGACCTTTTTACTTTTATTGGCATACCAACTTTCTCATCCAAGAGAAAACATAATACTCAGCGAAGAAAGAGTTGAGGACTCTCCCCTTCTTCCAACTCTCCCTACACCGCCTGGGACTTTTTAGCCCAGTTGAGTTATCTCTAAGGCCTCATTGTCTCTTCAATAGAGGGATGCATACATAAGTCAAATTTGTCAAAAGTAGAAAGAAAGATTCACTAACAATGAAAAGAAAATTTATCCAACCACATCAAATCAATAGATATCTAAATTCCCTTTTGGTATTAGTGTCTCATCAACGAAAATTATCCAGCCACGTCAAATCAATAGATATCTCAATGTCCCCTTTGGCATAAGTGTCTCATTAGTTAACCAATGGAGAAGGGTATTTAACGAAATTGAAGGCAAACTACAACATTGGATCCATCAAGATTTGTCTTTGGTAGGGTACAACTGACAAGGAAGCACCTACTCCCCTGCAAGCTCCACCCTGCCCTTGCACCTCCCAACCACCCTTAATTTATGAATATGGAAGATTTTTGTATCATGTCTTGACTGCTCCTCTCTCTGCTTCTGTCATATGATCTTCAATGTATCTGCTACAATCCCACTATCTACTTCAATTCTCAACCCTCTTATATATGTCTTCATCATAACTCTTCATGGGAATTCACACCCTTTCATGAATCATCACACCTCTTTATCTATTACATAATCATTGTTTTAAATAACACAGTCATGTTTTTTCAAACCACGCATCTCTTCAATCTTTATCTTAGCTTTTGATGTTTTCTTTAATTCATATAGTTATTTGGGTTGAGAGAAGTTTATCATAGAGAGATGGTCTGAGCTATGAAATTGTGCTCCATGTTCTCATCCAAAGTATAGATTCTCTTTGCAGTACTGCATCTAAACCTAAGCTTTCTTCTAGATCCATAAGGCTTCTTCCCATGATCATGCTTTACATTTCATAGCTCCATCACTTGTGGTATAATCTCTCAAGTGTTCTTCTCATGCAACCATTTTGGAGGTTACCTGTTACAAACCTTTTTTCCCTCGTGCACCCTTTGGCTTAACTTGCTTGATTAAGGAAATGATTATCTTTCAGCCTCTTAATCTCCTTGGCTTATTTAATACAATGGTTGTATTTGTGGTTGACTTTAATCAGTTTCCACTTCTAAATTTTTGCATTATCATCAATAGAGGCTTGTGGGCGCATTTTTATCAACAACCTGTTGGAAATCCTCCAGTTTGTTATTCCACTAATTTCTTCGACAGGTTGGCAGTCTCATTGTCAGTTACCAAACAAAACAACCCTTAAGCCCACGGTCACCCATTATCCATATGACGAACATGCCACACAGTTATAAACAAAATATTAATTCAATGGTCTTAGTCGCTTTGACCAAAAGGTAGGGGGCCTGACAGGTCGTCTCGGGCTCCAGGATGGTGATCTTCTTTATAAGTCCAAGCACCTAGAGGCCCCGCCTTATCTCTGCACTACGCATCGAAAACATATAGTGAGGACCGTAGATATAAACCCACATAACCATTTCTGCACTACCAATGTGGGATAAATCCCATTGAGTGAGTTAATTAGCACCATTGATCACTTGATCGGACGGTTGCTGAGTCTTTGCACCATAGCCAAAGCTTTGAATTTTGAAAGCTCGAATAAGGAGTTCACCTTGAAATCTGGTTGTGGGTTGAGATGTGTATCAGTACTGTTCCACTTGCCAGATTCATCAAGTAAGCAGGTAATGGCACCTGGACGCTTTCCACAAGAAATATCATCATTGACACTGTCACCAACCATCATGACTTTGCTGCTTGGTGAAACTTCCCATGCCTTCATACTCTCTCTTTTGTTCATCAGATGGAATTGTCTCTACCTCTACCTGTGAACGATCCAAATATTTCACGAAGAGGAAAATAAGTATTGGGAACCCCACCACCATCTTTGCGTAAGGGTTTAGTTAGAATCTGAGAAGACATCCTCATCGCGATCTCCATCAATTGTTGTTATATCATCATCGATTTCTAATTCTAATTCATCGTTACAATCTGTGAAAACATATTCCATTTATGAAACTCCATCTTTTGTTCAGAGACATGAGAGGCATTAGCATCATTGCAGCAATGCCATCTTTCGTCTTCCAGGTTCTTCACATAGGAATAATAATTCCCAAAACTCCCTTGCATCTGCACCACTATGAGTATATTTTCTAGCCTTGATCCTTTCATCCCATTGGCCATCACTTTCATTCTTAGTAGACTGGTCTCTTCTTCCTTCAATGGAAATATCAATGGAAACAACTTCCAAAGGAGATACTTCTTCAGATGTAGTTAATGCGGGCTTGCATTTGAGTCTAATAAATGGTATATGCGTAGATTCTACTGTAGTAACCCCTTCACACCAG
>SNQJ01S0222060.1:0-14986 GCA_010110895.2 Picea sitchensis
ACATTGCTTTAAACATAGGTAGGATCTTTACAAAGGAGGTAGCTTCATTGCATGGAGTACCAAAGAAGATTGTGTCAAATTGAGATCTAAAGTCCACTTTCAAGTTTTGAAAGAGCATGGTATAGGGATTTGGCACTCACTTAAACTTTAACATAGCTTATCCTTTATAGTTGGATGGGTAAACAAAAAGACTAGTGAGTTAAGTACTAAAGGAAATGCATTGATAGTATGTCATGGACATACTCTCCAAGTGGGAAGACTATTGATGGGCCTTTAGAGTATCATTTGTGGCCCATACCATTGTCATGATTTTTGATGCATTTTCAATATAAACCTAAGCCTTTCTTAGACACTCTTGTTTTTAAAGACCAAACTAAGTGATATTGACATATGCTTATTTGAATAAGTATGATTTTCTTAATTTCAAATGGATATAATGTATGTTTGTTATTTTAAGCATTTTTGAGTTAATTTTGTGATTTGTGTTGTATGGACTAATGTGGTTTGGCAAGCATAAATATTAATGTAGTGATGATTAAGAAATTTTGAATTAATCTCATGACAATCCAACAAAATGGGGTTGAGCCCTTACATTATTGACCATCTTCAATACCCAAAACATCTCAATCAATTAATAAGGGATGATAAATTCAAGGTATCTTGTCCTCCTCATTGATGAATATGATCATCAAATTGTTGACATTAGGAGACAATAGGGAACTACTTAAGTAGTTTGATCCCTCCAAATCTCATTTGTTTTTTGAAACGTGAACTAGTGGAGGGAGAATAACCCTCTTTACTTAGTTGTGGTGGAAAAGAGGCAATTAAGTAGTCAACATCCATTAATCAAATTTTGATTGGTTATTGTTGGATGTATGGGATAACTCGGGTTCTACCTTAGTTCTCCAACAAAACCCTTTTCACCATCAGCCTTTCTGGTAAACCAAAAGGCTACACCGCGCACACAGTGCACAGTGCAGTCTCACCCGAGATGGATTATGGGTGACTACAGGATGCATATGTCTGCAGTCATGGAAGGGGATTTGGATGTTCTTTTTACTTATTTTTCTACTTTAACATACATTCTACTATAGTGTTCATCAGATCCATTAATTCATTCATTCATAATATTCATTATGCATACATATTCTAGTGTGCATTATAATTAAAACCATTCATTCATCTAACCATTTAACCATAATTGTAGAAATAACAAAAGCATTCAGACACATTGTAACACAGGGTTTTACCATGGTTCACCCCCCCTAGGGCTACGTCCACAAAGATCTTATTCTTATTTCTTCTTCATCATCAAAATAGCGTTGCACACATTATATCATAGGATAGTAGACATTAGTGAGGCGGACTAGTGTCGCACCAATATCCACAGCTTACGACATGACCCTCAGATACATCTCATTATTGATTCCATCTGAGCTCCATAGCTCTCAACTCATACTCAAAAAGGGTTCTTCAAAAGTAATTTCTCTCTCTCAACAAAGACACCAAAAAGATGATACCAAAGACAAAGATGATAATCCTACTTCAATATACCTCATACATCCTCTATTTATACTACAAAAATGGGTTAAAACCCTTACTTTATGACTCCAAAACCCTAACCCTAACATGACTATGTTTGTCCACATATGTGTCGAATTTCTGCAAATGTTGTCGGGTGTTGCTTCCTTTTCCCTTTGCCGCACTAGTATTCCTTCTTTTCCATCATGCATTGTTCCCTTTCACCCATTATTCCTTGCTTAATGCACTTAACTTCCAAAAATTCATGCTCCAACATGCCCCCAACACTAACCTATGGCTCATCCTGAGCCACTCGGGTCGTTTGTGCCTCCTGCACTAATTTCTGCAACTCCTGAAACTTATGTGCCAATTCATGTCCTTTTTCCTTCATATGTACATTCTTCTATTTGAGGTTCTTCATGACCTACGTTGTAACGTACCCCTTTAGTACTTCTATTCTTTCCAAGTGTGCTTGTTCCATGTTGGATTTATCTGTTTCCAGCATTGTTATCATTTGTTCTACTTGCTCTTGTAGGGCCTCCAACTGAGCCTGTCTGACATGTTGTTCCTCCTGGATTGTCTTTACTTCTACCTATAGGTTTTTATTTTTCTGTGCATCCCTCAGTTTCTTCGAGATGGGCATTGTATTATGCCTCTCCTTCAGATCCTAGACTGTTGTATTCAGATTTTCTTCTTTCTCCTCTAACTTCTGGATCCTCTCATCTTCCACTAGGCTTGTCCAAAGTTGTGTGGTCCTTTCATAAAGTTATGTTATCTCCTTAACTTCCAATGCAATGTGATTTGTTTGTTCTATGGATTTCTCCTCCCTTTCGGATCTGACCTCTTGAGGTTTGGTTGGTGTTATATTTCCAACCAACTCTACTATCTCTTGTTTATATTCCTCCATAGTCTACACTATATTCTTGATTTTTTCCTCTATGTTTATTTTTCTTGTGAGTGCATTGTCTGGAATTGCTTGGAATAATTCTTCAAGTCTTTGCTCCAGTCTCTCTACACATTGTTTTTCTTTTGCTTTTTCCAATCTTAGCTCTATAAGAATGGTCTCCAGTACTTCCTTAGCTTCCTTGGTTGTCTCCAGGTTTGTTGCATCCATAATTTCCCTAGAATGTACCTCGTGGGACACACTTACATGTAGTTTATATAAGGCCTTCATCGGTAAAATCTCCAATACCAACACCAGCTATTCGACATCCTTAAGTTGTGTATGCACCACATCTTCATCTACTCACAGCATGTCCTTAGTAATGTTAAAATTTTCACTGGTCGTTGTTGTGATCTATACTATTGTCTCCTCACTCTGCATTTTTTGTTGTTGTGTTGTCTCCTCATTGTGTGCCTTGGTAATGCGTATTTTCTCTAACACGTGTCTGAAATTTCTCATCTCTTGCATCATTATTTCCCTTTGCTTCTCTTCCTCCTCATATTCTTCAGTGGCGTGGTCTTGTATTCTCTCCACAACTAGTTATGCATCATCTTTTGTTATTGTGTATTATGGGACTTCCTTGTGCGCTTTCATCTTCTTGCATGCCCCACCTATTTTTACAACTGGTCTCTTTGGTGGCCTTGATTGTGTTGGCTCTATTGTTCATGGGGTATCTGGTATGTCCCCTCCTTCCTGTCCTTCCTGCGCAGGGATGTTGTCCTTCTTCTCTGTCGATCCATTAATAGCAGCTACGTGGTCTTTTTGTTATGTGACTGGCTTGGGGATAGGATTCTTATTTGTTGTTGTGCTCCCTTGTGTTGGCTTCTTATTCCGTGTTTCACTCCTTGTATTACAAGCTGGGGTACTTTTCGTTTGAGATGTACATGCTTTTGCTGGTTGTTTTTCCTTGGCTGGTTTCTTATCCTTTACTTTCTCAAATAGAATATTCCATTCTTCTTGTCACTCTTTCATCACCCAATCGACTTATTTTTTTATGGAGCAGTACCTCATCTGCACCCACTCCTTTGTTGGATCCCTTTTCTCCTGAATCCACATATTATGTCGTGAGGCTTTAAATTTAGTTATCGTTTTGTACTACTCCACCACCTCTAGTAGGATCCTCCAAGTCTTTACTACCTTCTCCTGGATTTCTTGAAGGTATGTCTTGAATATGTTGGTATTTGTTTGTCTGCCTTTTGAAACAATGGTATTCCATAATGATTCGTACGATGTTGCGATGCACCTTCCAATTCTTTGCAGAAAAATGGTGTATTTGGGGTGATTCCAACCCACTAATGCAATCAAAATGATAAGACAGGAGTAATGGAACTACATTCCTACATCCTAGGTGTCTTTTCAATCACCCAAAAATAAATTTAATAAGTACAGGCTCCAAATTAATACAGTTCCCTTCTCGCACTGTGTGGCTGATGTTATGACACATGTTGGAAATTTCTCCTTGCGACACTTCTGAGTAGTTTACAGATCATTATTTTTGTGTCTAGATTTGTTGTTGGTTTACTAATCCTATTTATGATGATCCCCCTGGATCCTCTCTCTGTGCCATACATTTGTTTCATCTCTTCTTCCAAGGCCTTCTCCTTGATTTTTTTGTCAAGGTATTGTGCGGGTTGTTCTTTGTTGGTTGGTAGACCTATTATTTTGGCTATCAAATCAACATCAATGTAAACATGTGTATCGAACCACAAAATACCTCCATGCATTACTACTAGTAATTGCTTGATGCAATTATTCACTTCCATGCCCCTTCCAAAGTTGGGGATCTCTAACGAGTTCATGATACATGTATTGTATAGCCCCTGTATCCACTGCTTAGGTTCCATTATGGGAACTCCCTTTGTGTTGACGCCTCTTCTTTATAAGTAAACATGTTTCGAGAACTCCAGGAATTTATCCATGTCCCTAACATCGTGATATCGATATCATAGTTTGTCTACACATGCAAGTATTTTTGTGACAATTGTTACTGATGTTGGTGTGCATGGTAACAAAATGGTTACCTCTGGTTGCTTGCATGGGGATCTTTGGACATGTTGTTTACCTTTCCCCTTTACTTGCGCACTGGAATGTCATTCTTCCTATTATGTGTGCTCGTCCTCTTCTTCCTCTCCGCCAGATTCATGTTGCGATGTAACTTCCTCAACCAGTATTTTTTCATGTTGTGTTTGTTCTATGCTACGGTGATCCCTTGGCTCATTGGACTCAGTCTTCTCCTTATCTGCTACTTGTGTGTTCTAAAATTTTTCTTGCGTCAGATTTGGCTCTACTTTTGTTCTTGGTGGATAAACTTGCATCTTTTTTGTTTACTCTTTAACCAATGTAGTGATTTTCAGATCTGGGGAAGGAATGGCATCGACATCCACCACTCCCTCCCTCTGTGTAGGGATTCCAGCCGCTACTATTGGCTCTGGTGATGAGTTGTTGTTCCTGTGGCTTCTTCTCGTCATCTAGCTCGATGCTTTGACCTTGGGTTGTGCCATCGTACTAGAATCTAGGTGGGTTTGAGTATGATATCTCACTATTTGCTTGTTAATTGCCTCGATGTACTTCAATTATTGCTTCTTAGCTCTGTGTTTGCTCAAGTTCATAATGAAGCTTGTCGAACCCTAATTTTTATTCTAAATTCTTGTCATTAATGCTCCAAAGGTTTCCGAGCACATCTTATTAACTGTCATAAATTTTCCAAAGCTTCATGTGCATGCTTCATAATTGTGTTTCGCACCTCATTTTTCCGGTGACCGATTTTTTTTCCCGATTGTTTCTCTTTTTCGGTGTGTTGTAATTTTTTATTGTGTTACATCTCTAGTGCATTGGTACTTCCTTCTCCTATAGTTTTCCTACATGAAATATCTTCATTTCTCATCGCACTGACTGGGTGTTTTTTGTGCACTATCATCCTTAATTATTTGTCTAGCACTTATTCTTCTAACTACCTTTTTTTGGTTTTTTCTTCATTTTTCTACTATTTTCTTCCTTTTTCTTCTTTTAACTCCTACTATTTACAATATGTAAAAGTCTACTTGTTGCACTGCAACTACTGAAGGTTAGTGGGTCAACTATCCCTATACAGTTTCAGTCGACTACCATTCACCAGTCCTTGAACTTCCTTGTGTGCTAAGTCTTGCAGTTGTACATCACCTCCATCTGTGACAGAATTTATCTAATATGGCCCTAGCCAATGCATTATGAGCTTCCCTGGGTGCTGCAAATACTTAATGTCATAGAGGAGAACCATATCTCCTTCCTTAAAATTCTTCTTCTTGATATAACTGTCATGTCATGCTTTATCATTTTCTTTTTGTACCTTCTGATGAAAACTTTTTATGATTCTTTCCTCTTCTAATTCCATCAGTTGAGTCAATATTTCTTGCGTTGTGAACCTTTCTGTGATATCTGTAACTGTTGTGATGTGCAGACTTGGTATCAAATAATCTAAGGGAACTACTGCCTCCTGTCCATACACCAATCTAAAGGGTGTCTACCCTATTAGCTTCTTGCATGTAGTCCTATAATCCCAAAGTATTTTTGGTACCTTCAAATCCCAATCATCTATGTTCACATTACAGATCTTTGTCAAGGCATTCTCCAAAATCTTGTTGAAGGCTTCCACTATTCCATTTGCTTGAGGGTGATGAGGAGTGATCTTCTGGTGATGTATCTTAAATTCTTAAGGCATTGCCTCAATTCTATTGTTGATGAACTGATTCCCCTATTCACTCATCAATATTCTTGGACATCCAAATCTTGTCACTACATGTTCAAATAAAAAGTGTGTTGCAGTCTTTGCGCTGGAATCCTTTACTGGTGTTGCCTCAGTCCATCTGGACAAATATTTTGTCGTTTTAATAATGTATCTAGCCCCTGATCTTCTTGTTGATGGATTTATCATCCCTACAAAATCTACTGCCCACTTATCAAACACTTGTACTTGCAGTCTCAATGGCATCTCATCCTTCCTGGATGGCTTCCCAATTCTCTGACAAACATCACAGAACTGACAGTATTCCTTTGAATCCTTATGAACTATTGGCCACCATAAACTTGCGCGCAATACCTTCTGTGGGGTATATTTTCTTGCGTAGTGTCCTATAACAATCCCTTCATGTGCTTCTGCTAAAATTATAGGCCTTTCATGCTCCATAACAAGTCTCCTTAGAATATTATCTTCTCCAAGCTTGTATAAATAACCTGCAATCAGTTGATAATATGCAGCTCTCACTATCAAGTTCTTCTTCTGCACAGTATTAAAATATCTTGGGGCTACTCCTGTACTCAAGAACTCAATAATGTCAAAAAAATATTCATTTGCAACCTATACTGAAAATACTTGGGCATTAGGAAATTTATCTTCCAAACTGCTTGGTTCTTCTCCATTAGTAATTCTTGACAAATGGTCAGGTCTTGCATTCAATATTCTTGGCTTCACCACAACTTCAAAGTCAAACTCCTGAAATAAAAACATCCATATGCATATTCTTCCCCCCAACACTGTCTTATTAACTAAGTATCTCAGGGATGAATGATCTGTAAACATCTTGAAGTGTTGTCCTAACAAGTAATGTTTGAATTTTTGCAATTCATAAATCATAGCTAGACCTTCTCTTTTTGTAGTATTATAGTTCTTCTCTGAATCTAACAACTTCCTTATTGCAAAAGTAATGGGGTGATCAATATCACCTTCTCTTGGTTGGCTTAATACTACTCCTAATGCTATTGCAGATGCATCCACATGAAAATGAAATTCCTTTGACCAATCTGCAAACACCAAAATTGGTGCAGTGGCCATCTTTTCCTTCAAAATATCCAAAATTTTCTGGCACTCATCATTCCACTTGTACTTGATGTCCTTATTCAACAATTTCTCCATTGGCACAGTAATCTGTGCATATCCTCTTATGAACTTCCTGTAATATCATGTATGGCCAAGTGTACTCTTCAACTAGTGCACTAACTTCAGTGATGGTAAGTTAACTATGACAACAATTTTAGCAGGATCAACCAGTAGACCTTGTTTACACACCACATGAATTAATAGAATCCCAAAAGGTGCGTTGAAAATGAACTTCTTAATATTCAATCAGATATGACATTGTCTACACCTATCCAACATCAGTCTTAGTACTGTGACATGGTCCTTCAATAAACTAAACATTGTCCAATCATCCAAGTAAACTTCCAAAAATTTATGTATGAAATCCTTAAAAGCTGCTACTACTACTCTTGAAACATTTGTAGGTCCATTCTTCAACCCAAATGGCATAAATGTATACTGAAATGATCCCCATTTTGTCACAAATGTAGTCTTATGTCTATATTCGGGCGCAATCTCGATCTGATGATATCCTGAAAATTAATTTGTGAATGAATAAGCTTCTTGACCTCAAACATTCTCCAAAACTTCATTTGTAAATGGGGTGGGAAAAGGATCATGCAAGAAAGAATCATTTAGTTTTCTCAAGTCAACACAGATCCTGATTCCCCCTTGCTTCTTTTCTTGCACAACCATAGGACTGATCCATTCTTTTTCTTCCACAAGTTCTATCACACCAACTTCTAGCATCTTGTCAATTTTTTCCTTCACTTTCTCCTTATATATTGGATTCAACCTGTAAGATATTTGTCTTATAGGTTTGGCTTCTAGCTTCAAAGTGATCTTCATCTCTCCCAATTCTCCTGCTAATCCCTTTATCTCCTTAAATTTTGATGGGAACAAATCATTGTATTTTTGTAGTAAATATAAGATCCTTTCTATTGTTTGAGTATCCAAATAATATCCAATACTTGCAATCTTCAGGTTTTTTGTTGTTCCAATATTTACCTTTTTTATTTTTAATGGGGCTACATAATCTTCTGATTATAGTTTGAGACCCTCTACTTCTCTTTCTCCTTCAACTTCTGGGATATTGATATCGTGTGGGTTATCCGTTGTTGGGTCTTCTTCTTCTGCAACATGATAGCAAGGTAACAATTGTCTAACTATCTGTCTCTTCTGGTGCTAGAATGTTGTCACAATCTCTACTTCAAGTTCTTCAAAAATCATGTCCCTCTACCTTTAATGTTGTATCTATCTCTGGACTCTCATGCTCAAAGGCAAATGTAACCAAAAAAAAATGTTGCATTTCTTCCCAAATGACAGTTTCTTTGTGTTGTTCTTGTTCTGTGTACCAGTTCCTTGGAATGTCTTCTAAAGTGTGAATAAAATGGTGTGGCCATTATTCTAGTGGTACTAATATCCATTGAACCATGCACTTATCTATGTGTTCCCTAGGTTGTCCAATCCCATCATATTTTTCCAAAGAGTTTTCCTCCTGCTCTGCGACAAATCCAATGCCCAGTAACATTTTACATTGAAACCAGTTCTTAATATTTTCCTTATGGGCACCGCACCAATGGGAAGGTGTGGCTTTCAATGCTATGTCTAGAGCTAATAGCCTTTGATTTTCCAAAATCTCTAATTCAAACTTTGTTAAAAATTATTCTAGATTACTCTGATCATACAAAGTAGAAGGTTCTCTTACCTTGGATCCAATCCATCTCAGCACGTGCATCATTCTGGCACATCTTCTAGTTGATCATTCATGTAGTTGTTTCTACCAGTTGTCTAGTCCTATGTCAAAGACTAAAGCAAAAGAACTAATACTCCTCCAACTCAGCATTCCATCTGCAGTTGGGTTGATATAATCTTCTTTGCACGTGGTGGTTCTGTAAAGTTGGTTTATGTCTTCTATAAGAATATTATCAGTAGGTTCCACATACCTTCCTCCTTATGAAGGGTCCAAAGGTGCAATAAATATGTATTCTCCATATTCAAAGATCATGATTCTTCTGTGTCTTCAAATTTATGATTTCTTGGTTATCAAAATCCCAATCCAATCCCAACAAAGTTGGATAGGGTGTAGTATTGTCTACTATGTCAATGAATTAAAAGTCTACCATGGTGTGTATACCATTTAGATCTAATGGTATCCCCTTCAATCTTACCAGTGGCACCACTTTTTGTAAATTTCCTAACTTCAATTGTATAGGTGAATACACTAATTTAGGTTCTCCCATAGCGTCCCATGTATTCTTTGGTAGAACATTGACTTCATACCCTAAGTCTAGTATAATATCTCCCATATTGAAATCTCGAATATTTTCATTCAAGCTTAATTCTCTGCTTGTTCTTCTCTTCCTCTGGACCTGATTTACTGTCTTCACCCCCTCTTCCCCAGCATTACACTTTTATAACAGATTGTGTAGTACTTGTAAAGATTACTTATCATTTAATAGCTTAACACAAGATACCAAAACGTTTCTTGAGTTACTTCCTTGCTCTGAAGGATGCTCTTTGTTGGTCTGATCAAACAATGGAGGAATTTCATACACTGGTACATCATCTATTGGCTTTTCTCCTGAAGTGGACACAACATTCTCCTTTAGAATATCCTTTCTAGATTCCTTGAAGATCTCCTTTTCTTTACGCGCATCAAATTTATGCTCAGGTTTTGCATTTTTCCTTACCCATTGGTGTATATCCTAGTTCTATCATGTTTCATCAGCTCCTTTCTTAGCTCCACCTCGAGTCACTATATAGATCTTATTTCCATCCTCTTCCTTTTCTTCCACAACAATCCATTACAAATTTTTATTATTACGGTTCCCCTTGTCCTGTATCTTTAGAAAAAGTGTTGGATGGACTTCTCTTTCGTGGTTTGCTCTGCGACAATACATACATGTCTAGGTGGTAATGGGAAATATCTTGCATAGTATCCAGGCTTCTGACAGTTATGACAAACTACTGGTCCTCGACCTCCTCTAAATCCTCTTCCTTCGTGTCCACCTCCTCTATATCATCCTCTATTACCCTGATTCTCTTTGCGTGGTGTATTATATTGCGGTCCTTGATTGTACTGTGATTGTGCATTATTGTACTATGGTGATGTTGCGCACTACTGTGCAGGATTATAGTGTTGTTTCCCTTGAAACTATTGTGCATTATATTGGGGTTTCTACATGATATTATACTATGCTTGTTGTGCATTGTTATATTGTTGCTAGGCAAATTGTCCTATTATATGTTCAGCTTGCACCATGTATGTATCTAAAATCCTTTCTTTCATCATTTCCAGAGTTCTACAGTATTTGTCTTCATGTCCCACTGACTTACAAAAATTACAAAAATTTCTCTTTGGAACTATCTGATAGTTCTTCATCAAAGGAAAATGATCAGGATCATGTCCATGTACTTTACATATCTCACACCACATTCCTCCTGAAGACAAAGGGTTTGGAATATTCACTCCTATATATTGCGCAAATAGTGGACATTCATTCTTATTATGACATTTTGTCCTACACATTGTACACTAGATAGCTTCTCTATTTTCTTTTCATTTATTCTGATCATGGATAATTTTAAGGATGGGAAGTTATATTAAAATGTAGAAACTTGGGCTAATATGACTAGTCCTTAATGTGCAAAATGTAAAATGTTTGGTGATACTTTTGTAAAAATATTCAAATTTCTAAGGATTTTATATAGTTTCTATAAAATTTTGGGGATTTTTAAGGTAAAATAATTTTATTCTATGGAATTTGGGTGAATCATTTTTTAAAAAAAAATGGAAATTGGCAAATATGTTTTTGGGAAAAACAATGGAAAATTATTCCATTTGTGAAATTTAGCCCCTAAAATCATCTATGATTCTGATTTAATTGAAATGTTAAGTTCTTCAAATCCTATCACAACTCATCCACACCTGGATCTCTATACTTATATTGATTCTCTTCTAACTGTAAGGATGATTGTAGAGCCTCACCCTGGGTATGGAATTTTTCGTTGTCTCAAAGGATACTTCAAGTGTGGAAACAAAGAATTAACAAACAGATGTCTATGTTGCATATCAGTAATCAGGTATTTCAACTTACCTTTTAGCCTTTAAAACTTTTGATCAACCTCCGAGACCGATTCTCCTAGATTTTTCTTAATATCTATCATATTGTTCATAAATTGATCCTCTGAGCTTGGCTTTTGAAATTCATTGATCAACTGCCTCTTCACCTCTGCAATAGTTGTAGGTGATCCTATCAGGTTATTTATGTTGAAATTTTAGTATGCGTGTTTAACCATAGACAATGTCACATCATTTTCACTGAACCATAGGCATTCACATGCCACCCCCGAGCACACTCACCTTTACTTAGAATCATTCTAGAAAGCCTACTCTATAACCACAGATAAACCCTAGTTGCTAATTGCAACAACAAATCAAGACAAGTAGAGCGCTCCTTCTCCAAGGGTAGCGCACAAGAGAGAGAGTCTTTGTATTCACAGAACAAGTACCATACACAACTACAGTAGCTACAGTTGTAATACTCTCTCTCTCAAACTTTTTCCATACTTAGAAAGAATATCACTAAGAATATCACCAAGAATATCACAAAGAATATCACCAAGAAATTCACCAAGAGAGAGACGAAGACCAAGAGATGACCATGCGCCCTTATTCCTCCTTTCAGTTGTAGTTGTAGTTGCAACTGAATCTATCCACAAGACTCACACACTAACTGGGTGTACAAGTGAGATAAAACATCCTCTATTTATATTAATTTGTCCAGTGACTTTTCTGGTTAGGTCGACCAGACTTTCTGGTAATTATATTTTATGTTTATCTTTTTCCTGTGGAGCCAACTTGTATTTCTGGAATATAATATTCTAATATTATTTATTCTTCTAGGTCGAATTGTCTTCTAGGGTTTCAACACATATTTTTAATGGTTCACTTGCTTCCGGAATATCCTATTCTAAGCCATAGGTTACATGTGGAGGTTAATACCTCCTGCAGCTACCAAACATCAACAATTTTTTGCGAGATCGATGTACGAATCTAATGCACGGTATCTAAATGTTATTGCTAACTGTGCAAACTTGGTATATTCATCCATAATATTCTTGGCTGCCCAAATATTTTCATAGATGAAAATATGCTTCTCTAGGTCCTCCGACCCTTCTCCATGGAACTTAAGTAACCTAATATTGGGATCTTTACCTGTCATTTTGAAGTTTGTTGTGCTACCACCTCCGTGCGGTGTAAAAACTTGGTTGCTTCTTGCTGAATTACTTCTACTTGAATTAGACCCTAGTCCAAAAATTCTTCTACCATTAATCACTTGTTGGTTCACCAATTTTTCTTCTTCAGTTGTCTTAGTCGCACATGGGCCTGTGGGTTCCACACTAATTCATATCTAGAATGGAGAGTCTTATTCTACGTCAGACCCATAACCTATGGTTTTCCTCTCATATGTGGCGTACAAGATATCCTCAATCTTCCTCGTGGCACGGAGATCCTCTACCTCTTCCTCATGACTATCCAAGCCCTCTCGCTCAACTATTGTCATCTTCTTACTATTTATGTTATACTAGTAGGGTCGTCTGTTGGGAATCACATCTTCTTTTCTTATGATATCCATGGCATGTTCATCATCCATCATGATGGGGTCCATTGCTTCCTTCTTCTTTCTACTCTCCAAAGCCTTCTCCATATCTCAGATCTTCCTTAGTGCTTCCCCCAATTTCCCCATGCACGTGGAGTGATTTAGTTTTCTGATTCCATGGTCATTACACCTTTATCATATAATAAGATCTTGATCGACGTGTAAAGTGACTTGATGTACCTCCCTCTTGGTCATTTTAAGAAATCATGCTCTGCAACAGTATATGAATTCATTGTATCTACTGCAAATTCAGTAATAAACCCAGCAATAATATTGTCTAACCAGAAATCTACTGCGTGCATGAATTTATTATTATCCCTTTCTAACTGCACAATATCCTGAGCAGTCCACTCAACTAGTCTAATTTGATTCATGGGATAGGTATCCTTCAACCTTAATATCCACTCTTGCAATAACTCTGGAAAATAACATAAAAATTCTTCATGCAAATCAGTAAACGCATACATCTGTTGGTATTGGCGCGGTGTATACCTGGAACTCTTATTATCTTTTTGTGTGAACTCTAGTTGCTTTGTCTCCAACCATATTTCAATCTATTGCTTCATAGGATTCCATGGCCTCAACATCCCTTTTTACCACTGCAACTTCTTCACCAAACCCCTTCTCAGTTGTTCTTCAGAGTTCCAGCTGGTAATGAAACCATTTGTCGGGTGTATGGATTGACCCAGGTTCTACCTTAATTCTCCACAAAACCCTTTTCACCATCAACACTTCTGGTAAACCACAAGGGTACACCACACACAGAGTGCACAATGCAATCTCACCCGAGATGGATTATGAGTGACTACAGGACACAGATGTCTGCAGTCATGGAAGGGGTTGGGGATGTTATTTTTACTTATTTTTCTACTTTAACATGCATTATACTATAGTGTTCATCAGATCCATTAATTCATTCATTCATAATATTCATTCTACATACATATTCTGGTGTGCGCTATAATTAAAACCATTCATTCATCTAACCATTCAACCATAATTGTAAAAATAACAAAAGCATTTAGACACATTGTAACACGGGGTTTTACCATGGTTCACCCTCCCCTGGGATACGTCCACAAATATCTTATTATTTCTTCTTATTCTTCATCAAAATAGCATTGTGCACATTACATCATAGGATAGTAGAGAGTAGTGAGGTGGACCAGTCTCGCACCAAGCTCCAAAACTTGCGACATGACCCTCAACTACATCTCAATATTGATTCCATCTGAGCTCCACAGCTCTCAACTCAGACTCAAAAATAGTTCTTCAAAAGTAAGTTCTCTCTCTCAACAAAGACACCAAAAATATGATACCAAAGACAAAGATGATAATCCTACTTCAATATACCTCATACATCTTCTATTTATACTACAAAAATGCGTTGAAACCCTTACATTATGACTCCAAAACCCTAACCCTAACATGGCTAGGTTTGTCCACATATGTGTCGGATTTCCGCAAATCCTGTCACGCACTGCTTCATTTTCCCTTTGTCGCACTAGTCCTCCTTCTTTTTCGGCACATGTTGTTCCCTTTGGCCCATTCTGACTCGCGTATTGTTCTTAACTCCCAAAAATGCCTGATCCAACAATTATCTTATTCCCAAGCACCATTTCAATGTTTATATAGACTTAGATAGTAGAGTTAGGTTTCCAAGTTTTTGTTTCATTTCTATATTTTGTTGTTGGATACTAGCTTGATTTGTGTTTAGGAGGCAGAGTTTTCTCCTCCTTTGACATGTAACATTTTCTTAATAGAGGAATAAGATATGATTAAGGTTTTTTTTTCTTGTGTGTTCTATAGGATTCCAAGAGCCCCCTAGGGTAAAAAAACTCAAGGGGGGGTTAAAGGAATTCTCATTTCATTATCATCATTAGTATTTATGTTGTGAGTTTATTTATCTTTATGTAGAATAGAGTATTTGATTTATACCAATTCTATATTATCAATACTTTCATTTACAACAACACTTTTATTTTAATGAGTTATTATGATTGCTCTTACCAATTGTAATGATTA
>SNQJ01S0222060.1:14996-29014 GCA_010110895.2 Picea sitchensis
TACAATATAACCAACTTTAAAAACCTACAAGATTTGCAATAATAGCATGAGATTATTGTCAAAAAAATGCAACTTGAAATAATAACCAAAGGCAATGAATAGTCAAATGATAAATCAATTACTTCATAACCATATAGGCCTTAGAAAAACCAAGCCCACATAACAATATTTATTTAAAAATAATTGTCAGACCCAACCTAGAAAAACACTTACACTGACAATATATAAATAACAATATATAAATAAATGCAAGGCTTCACACAATTGCATTTGAATATATAACCAAAGACAAACAAGTTTCCAAATAAATGCAAGGCTTCACACGATTGCATCTAAATATATAACCAAAGACAAACAAGTTTCCAAATAAATTGTTCAGTATTGAATGAGTAGTGAAAACAATCTCAATATCAAAACTATATAATCAAATTAGATGGCAACCCAAGGATTGGGATTAAAACTTATAGGGGAAATTCAAAACAAGGACCTTAATGTAGTCGACAACACAAAATTGGTCTTTAAAGGCCTTCAAAAATATGACATCAAATGTAAGCTCAAATAAAATGTGGTCATATGACATCCTTCACCATGTTAGGAAACCAGACGTCATCAATTGGACACATGACACTTTGCAATCGTCTTCAAGCAGTTAGACGCCCCACCCGGATATTCCCATGTCCTTTGCTCATGCTTCCATTTATGTCGCAGCCAGAGTCTCTGTATATGGAATGTGGGAATGTAGGAGGCACGTGGTTGTACCATCTTACATGACGATTCATCATGTGGAACAACTAGGAAACACATGAGTCATATTTCCTCTATAGCTTAATCAGTGTAAGAATGATTGTCGGGCTCCATCCTCCATTCAGTCTAGGCATCCTCTGATCTCACCGCTGGAATAAGATTCCTAGCTGACAGTCTGAAGGTAGTAGTGATTATCTTGTGCGCAGTCAATTCAAGAAGACAATGTGGAGACGCAACAAAGTGTCATGCCATTGCACAACTTGTGAAGACAGGGTAATAAAGGAAACAGTGAGAACAAAACAATGTGAACTAGAAGCCCAGAAAGGGAAACTTACTCAGCTTGAATATAAAATGGAGTCACGGGACCAGAGGCATGACAAGGAAACGACCATCATTCTCAAAGCAGTGAACAAGTAGGCCATACAAATCTGCTCGCTCCAGCAGGAGAAAAAATAATTTCGCTAGGTCTTGGTGCAACAATTCATAATCCCTTAGCCCCCTACCTCTTCATAGGGCTCCATGGCACCACAAGAAGTGGATCAAAAAACTCATCCCCGTCTTGAGAAGCTCCAAGAAATAGGACATACATGGATAGTGGACACCACTCTTAAGTTAAATTAATCAAATTTTGATGCTTTGCAAAGTAATATGTATTATGCACTCATATGTATGTATGAATCTATACATGGCATAAGGATAGTCTGTTTCATGAGAAAGTATATGGTTTTGAAAGGGCAGAGAAAGAACTCTATTTTTTTATCCAATCGACATTCTTTTTGGAGCCTATGTAAATCTGTGTTGATTCAACATTTGTTGCTTCATGAGAAAGTAGAGATTTTTGAAAGGCCAAAGAAAGATATTTTTTTTTTATCCAGACAACCTTTTTTTTAAATCTATGTAAATCTAAGGGCCTGCAGGGGTTTGGTCTAGTGGTTAGTGAACGTAATGTTAAGGCATTTGTGTTGTTACGCAGGTCATGAGTTCAAACCTCGATTTATCTGGAGGTGTTCTTGCGAGTTGTGCGATTCTCCCTAGGGGTTATAAGGTAGCTGGAAATATTTGACCCTGTGTCACGCGAGTACGATACTGTTGTCGTTGTTGATTCCCCTAGTCATAAAAAATAAAAAAAAATTGTGTAAATCTTTGTTGATTCAGTCTATGTTGCTTCATGAGACAGTAGATATTTTTGAAAGGCTGGAGAAAGGACTCTCTTTCTTTAGCCAGTCAGCCTTATTTTTTGATATCTATGTAAATATCTCTTGATTCATCCTATGTTGCTTCATGTGAAAGTAGAGATTTTGAAAGGCCAGAGAAAGAACTCTCTTTTTTTATCCAGTCGACCTTGTTTTTTGAAATCTATGTAAATCTCTATTGATTCAACCTATGTTGCAGCTACTTTTTTAATACAAAAATAATTGTTCTTGTCAAAAAAATTAAAACAACCCAAGGATTTATTCAATATATCATTACAAAACATGGTAAAAAGGGTAACGCAACCATAATATTAGCCAATAGCATGCACAACAATAAGGAAAAGAAGCTACATATCTGCAAAAATTATTAGAGCTATTATGTCTTGTAGGTAAGCCACTACCCAAAATTTACAAAATGACTAGCAAGTGATAAAGAATGATAAATAATCATTGGGAGTGTATGTGCTACCTATTATAAAGTCCTAACCATGATAAAATTGGTAATGATGCTAAGAAATTCTATCCCAAATTCAAATATGAAAAGCCCATAATTTTGCAAATTCAAATTTCTCTAAGTCTAGGACAAGCATAGTTTTACACATACAAATGCAAGCAACCCATACACTCTAGGTTGAAGTAAAGTAGGATCATAAATAGGCCCATACTACAACCATCACAAAAATCCAACCAATCAACCAAAATTACAAATTAATAAATCGGTGAAACAAGTGAAATCATGGCATCAAAGACGTTCCTTGGACGCTAAAGTAGATAAAGAATATTTTTTGGGCCTTGTTTTCTCTTTGTCTTCCCTAATTAGATCAAAATAATCTACTAAGTCCAAGGATTGGACAACATCTATTCAGGATGGAATAGAATGATTTCATGAAAAGAAAAAACAACTGGTGTAAACAATACAACAAAATAAATAGTGCAAGCCTCAAGAGGAACCAACATAAATACAAGAATAAAAATTCCCCATTTTAGATGGAATTTTAGAGATATATATTCGAACCTGCGAATCTTTTGAGAGAATTTACCACAAAAACAACATGCCTATCAGAAGAAACATGCCTTCTCTTTGATGGAATTTTAGAGATATCTAGTCAAACCCACGAATATTTTGGGAGAATTTACCACAAAACATTGAGACTCAATTCCAAAGCCTACTTAACTTGGGCATATTTTGGTGCAAAATTACTCAAACTAGTGACATCAATCCACATTTGGTGGAATTTGAGAAATAATTGCATGAGATTTTTGAGAAAAAAATTGATAACTTGAGAGGTGGGTTTCCAATTCAATGGCATTCAATGGCATTCATGCCAATTTTTGTAAAGAATGGAAAAGGAACAATATTTGAGAGGAGGCCCTTTGTATTGAATCACATTTTCCCCTTGGCCAAGGTGGAATTTGAAAAATAAATACATGAGATCTTTGAGGAAAAATTGAAAACCTGAGAGGAGGATTTCCAATTCGATGTCATTTTCACCCATTATTGTCAACAATGGTTGAGGAACCAGAATTGAGAGGAGGTTGTTTGGGTTCAATCACATTCGCCCCTTGGCCAAGGCGGAATTGAAAAATAAATGTAAGAGATATTCGAGGAAAAATTGAAAACATGAGTGGAGGATTTCCAATTCAATGGAATTTGCGCCCATTTTTGTCAACAATGGTTGAGGAAACAAAACTGAAAGGAGGCCCTTCAGATTCAATCATGGAACTCCCCTGTGAAGAGTAAGCATGCTCTAGATGTTTAGGTCCCCTTGGTCAATGGTCGATGAACCATATTTAGTGAATATTTTTTAAAATATATATAATTTCTATTCTATAACTTTCTCTTAATCCTATATAATTTTGAGTATGTGTAATTATATATATATATATATAATAATATTTAATGTTTTTTGGGGGAACTTTACACCTTGGAGAGTTGGTCCAATAACTTCTATGATTGTATTGTGTATTTAATATTCTTTCCTTATTTTGGGGAAAAAATGGAATCGAACTTGGTGTTCATAAATCGATTTTAATATAAAATATATATTTAAGTTAGCCTTGATAAAAGTAAAATAACCATGGGCAGCTTCGCTAAAAGTGTAATATTAAAAAAAAAATATTAAAAAATTGTCTACATGGCATTATTTTATCAATTTCTTGATTTTTCCTTAAGAGGACACTTTTGAGTTGAAATTTCCTCTAATGGATTGACCATGAAATCCTCAAGTACCTAATCAATCTTTCAATCTTAAATGTAAGGTATATTGGGTATGTGTTATATTCTTTGCATGACTCTGGTGGTTTATTCGCCAAATGTTTTGGGTGGTTTTTCACCTTTGGCAATTTAATGGCACGTGGTTTTTCAACCCATGGTTTTCCAATTCCGGTTAATGAATTAAGATTGTAATCTAATCTGGGTCAATGGATTAGTGGTTTTTTGGATGTCACGGGATCCTAAATGGTGTATTGTAAACAATGAAGTTCAAGATGAATAATAATTAGAGGTACATCTCTAAACAGGTTGTTGGTTTTCTCGGTTTGATTTTCCAGGGTAAATCTTTGTGTATATGTGTGATTTTCATTGTTTTCTTTTCTATTTTTTAAGAATCCATGTGTGCATTGCATTACTGTGAAAGTTTTAAAACTTACAAGATAGACGAGGTAGCTTAAATTTGTTAATGAACACAATTTTGAAATTAAGTATATTACATGAAAAAGGGAACAAATTTGTTGACGCACCCATCAAGAGAAGACATGTAGTTTTGATAAGCTTATGTGTGACTATGTTTAGATGATACTTAGGGAACTTGCATAAGATGAGTGCTTCTTTAAAGTTAAGGGAGAGAGATTGAGAAATTAAGATAATGTGTCAAAGAGGGATGAAGACTTCTAGATACCAAAGGAAGTTTTTCTCATGTTTACAGACAAGATTTATGTTCCTAATTATGTAAAAAGAAGACGAATGATCTTAAGAGAAGTGCATCATGTGACTTCTGTGAGGAATATTGGTTATCTACAAATGATAATATATTTGATGAAGTAGAGCATGATCTTGAATATGAAGAAAGATGCATTTTGAATATGCTAATGTCTAGAATTCTAGAAAGTAAATATGGAACATCAATTATCTTATTTGACTATCTTATCCACTATCGATTCCTCAATGGAAATTGGAGGGGATTTAAATGGATTTCATCACAATATCACCTAGGAAGATGTAAAAGAATGATTCTACCATGGTGGTTTTTTATAGATTTTCCAAGGATGCACATTTCTTAACAATGAGAATTACTGACATTGCTTTAAACATAGGTAGGATCTTTACAAAGGAGGTAGCTTCATTGCATGGAGTACCAAAGAAGATTGTGTCAAATTGAGATCTAAAGTCCACTTTCAAGTTTTGAAAGAGCATGGTATAGGGATTTGGCACTCACTTAAACTTTAACATAGCTTATCCTTTATAGTTGGATGGGTAAACAAAAAGACTAGTGAGTTAAGTACTAAAGGAAATGCATTGATAGTATGTCATGGACATACTCTCCAAGTGGGAAGACTATTGATGGGCCTTTAGAGTATCATTTGTGGCCCATACCATTGTCATGATTTTTGATGCATTTTCAATATAAACCTAAGCCTTTCTTAGACACTCTTGTTTTTAAAGACCAAACTAAGTGATATTGACATATGCTTATTTGAATAAGTATGATTTTCTTAATTTCAAATGGATATAATGTATGTTTGTTATTTTAAGCATTTTTGAGTTAATTTTGTGATTTGTGTTGTATGGACTAATGTGGTTTGGCAAGCATAAATATTAATGTAGTGATGATTAAGAAATTTTGAATTAATCTCATGACAATCCAACAAAATGGGGTTGAGCCCTTACATTATTGACCATCTTCAATACCCAAAACATCTCAATCAATTAATAAGGGATGATAAATTCAAGGTATCTTGTCCTCCTCATTGATGAATATGATCATCAAATTGTTGACATTAGGAGACAATAGGGAACTACTTAAGTAGTTTGATCCCTCCAAATCTCATTTGTTTTTTGAAACGTGAACTAGTGGAGGGAGAATAACCCTCTTTACTTAGTTGTGGTGGAAAAGAGGCAATTAAGTAGTCAACATCCATTAATCAAATTTTGATTGGTTATTGTTGGATGTATGGGATAACTCGGGTTCTACCTTAGTTCTCCAACAAAACCCTTTTCACCATCAGCCTTTCTGGTAAACCAAAAGGCTACACCGCGCACACAGTGCACAGTGCAGTCTCACCCGAGATGGATTATGGGTGACTACAGGATGCATATGTCTGCAGTCATGGAAGGGGATTTGGATGTTCTTTTTACTTATTTTTCTACTTTAACATACATTCTACTATAGTGTTCATCAGATCCATTAATTCATTCATTCATAATATTCATTATGCATACATATTCTAGTGTGCATTATAATTAAAACCATTCATTCATCTAACCATTTAACCATAATTGTAGAAATAACAAAAGCATTCAGACACATTGTAACACAGGGTTTTACCATGGTTCACCCCCCCTAGGGCTACGTCCACAAAGATCTTATTCTTATTTCTTCTTCATCATCAAAATAGCGTTGCACACATTATATCATAGGATAGTAGACATTAGTGAGGCGGACTAGTGTCGCACCAATATCCACAGCTTACGACATGACCCTCAGATACATCTCATTATTGATTCCATCTGAGCTCCATAGCTCTCAACTCATACTCAAAAAGGGTTCTTCAAAAGTAATTTCTCTCTCTCAACAAAGACACCAAAAAGATGATACCAAAGACAAAGATGATAATCCTACTTCAATATACCTCATACATCCTCTATTTATAC
This sequence comes from Picea sitchensis, assembly GCA_010110895.2. Classification (NCBI taxonomy): domain Eukaryota; kingdom Viridiplantae; phylum Streptophyta; class Pinopsida; order Pinales; family Pinaceae; genus Picea; species Picea sitchensis. The sequence goes on from SNQJ01S0222060.1 coordinate 21,804, forward strand.
TACAAAAATGGGTTAAAACCCTTACTTTATGACTCCAAAACCCTAACCCTAACATGACTATGTTTGTCCACATATGTGTCGAATTTCTGCAAATGTTGTCGGGTGTTGCTTCCTTTTCCCTTTGCCGCACTAGTATTCCTTCTTTTCCATCATGCATTGTTCCCTTTCACCCATTATTCCTTGCTTAATGCACTTAACTTCCAAAAATTCATGCTCCAACATGCCCCCAACACTAACCTATGGCTCATCCTGAGCCACTCGGGTCGTTTGTGCCTCCTGCACTAATTTCTGCAACTCCTGAAACTTATGTGCCAATTCATGTCCTTTTTCCTTCATATGTACATTCTTCTATTTGAGGTTCTTCATGACCTACGTTGTAACGTACCCCTTTAGTACTTCTATTCTTTCCAAGTGTGCTTGTTCCATGTTGGATTTATCTGTTTCCAGCATTGTTATCATTTGTTCTACTTGCTCTTGTAGGGCCTCCAACTGAGCCTGTCTGACATGTTGTTCCTCCTGGATTGTCTTTACTTCTACCTATAGGTTTTTATTTTTCTGTGCATCCCTCAGTTTCTTCGAGATGGGCATTGTATTATGCCTCTCCTTCAGATCCTAGACTGTTGTATTCAGATTTTCTTCTTTCTCCTCTAACTTCTGGATCCTCTCATCTTCCACTAGGCTTGTCCAAAGTTGTGTGGTCCTTTCATAAAGTTATGTTATCTCCTTAACTTCCAATGCAATGTGATTTGTTTGTTCTATGGATTTCTCCTCCCTTTCGGATCTGACCTCTTGAGGTTTGGTTGGTGTTATATTTCCAACCAACTCTACTATCTCTTGTTTATATTCCTCCATAGTCTACACTATATTCTTGATTTTTTCCTCTATGTTTATTTTTCTTGTGAGTGCATTGTCTGGAATTGCTTGGAATAATTCTTCAAGTCTTTGCTCCAGTCTCTCTACACATTGTTTTTCTTTTGCTTTTTCCAATCTTAGCTCTATAAGAATGGTCTCCAGTACTTCCTTAGCTTCCTTGGTTGTCTCCAGGTTTGTTGCATCCATAATTTCCCTAGAATGTACCTCGTGGGACACACTTACATGTAGTTTATATAAGGCCTTCATCGGTAAAATCTCCAATACCAACACCAGCTATTCGACATCCTTAAGTTGTGTATGCACCACATCTTCATCTACTCACAGCATGTCCTTAGTAATGTTAAAATTTTCACTGGTCGTTGTTGTGATCTATACTATTGTCTCCTCACTCTGCATTTTTTGTTGTTGTGTTGTCTCCTCATTGTGTGCCTTGGTAATGCGTATTTTCTCTAACACGTGTCTGAAATTTCTCATCTCTTGCATCATTATTTCCCTTTGCTTCTCTTCCTCCTCATATTCTTCAGTGGCGTGGTCTTGTATTCTCTCCACAACTAGTTATGCATCATCTTTTGTTATTGTGTATTATGGGACTTCCTTGTGCGCTTTCATCTTCTTGCATGCCCCACCTATTTTTACAACTGGTCTCTTTGGTGGCCTTGATTGTGTTGGCTCTATTGTTCATGGGGTATCTGGTATGTCCCCTCCTTCCTGTCCTTCCTGCGCAGGGATGTTGTCCTTCTTCTCTGTCGATCCATTAATAGCAGCTACGTGGTCTTTTTGTTATGTGACTGGCTTGGGGATAGGATTCTTATTTGTTGTTGTGCTCCCTTGTGTTGGCTTCTTATTCCGTGTTTCACTCCTTGTATTACAAGCTGGGGTACTTTTCGTTTGAGATGTACATGCTTTTGCTGGTTGTTTTTCCTTGGCTGGTTTCTTATCCTTTACTTTCTCAAATAGAATATTCCATTCTTCTTGTCACTCTTTCATCACCCAATCGACTTATTTTTTTATGGAGCAGTACCTCATCTGCACCCACTCCTTTGTTGGATCCCTTTTCTCCTGAATCCACATATTATGTCGTGAGGCTTTAAATTTAGTTATCGTTTTGTACTACTCCACCACCTCTAGTAGGATCCTCCAAGTCTTTACTACCTTCTCCTGGATTTCTTGAAGGTATGTCTTGAATATGTTGGTATTTGTTTGTCTGCCTTTTGAAACAATGGTATTCCATAATGATTCGTACGATGTTGCGATGCACCTTCCAATTCTTTGCAGAAAAATGGTGTATTTGGGGTGATTCCAACCCACTAATGCAATCAAAATGATAAGACAGGAGTAATGGAACTACATTCCTACATCCTAGGTGTCTTTTCAATCACCCAAAAATAAATTTAATAAGTACAGGCTCCAAATTAATACAGTTCCCTTCTCGCACTGTGTGGCTGATGTTATGACACATGTTGGAAATTTCTCCTTGCGACACTTCTGAGTAGTTTACAGATCATTATTTTTGTGTCTAGATTTGTTGTTGGTTTACTAATCCTATTTATGATGATCCCCCTGGATCCTCTCTCTGTGCCATACATTTGTTTCATCTCTTCTTCCAAGGCCTTCTCCTTGATTTTTTTGTCAAGGTATTGTGCGGGTTGTTCTTTGTTGGTTGGTAGACCTATTATTTTGGCTATCAAATCAACATCAATGTAAACATGTGTATCGAACCACAAAATACCTCCATGCATTACTACTAGTAATTGCTTGATGCAATTATTCACTTCCATGCCCCTTCCAAAGTTGGGGATCTCTAACGAGTTCATGATACATGTATTGTATAGCCCCTGTATCCACTGCTTAGGTTCCATTATGGGAACTCCCTTTGTGTTGACGCCTCTTCTTTATAAGTAAACATGTTTCGAGAACTCCAGGAATTTATCCATGTCCCTAACATCGTGATATCGATATCATAGTTTGTCTACACATGCAAGTATTTTTGTGACAATTGTTACTGATGTTGGTGTGCATGGTAACAAAATGGTTACCTCTGGTTGCTTGCATGGGGATCTTTGGACATGTTGTTTACCTTTCCCCTTTACTTGCGCACTGGAATGTCATTCTTCCTATTATGTGTGCTCGTCCTCTTCTTCCTCTCCGCCAGATTCATGTTGCGATGTAACTTCCTCAACCAGTATTTTTTCATGTTGTGTTTGTTCTATGCTACGGTGATCCCTTGGCTCATTGGACTCAGTCTTCTCCTTATCTGCTACTTGTGTGTTCTAAAATTTTTCTTGCGTCAGATTTGGCTCTACTTTTGTTCTTGGTGGATAAACTTGCATCTTTTTTGTTTACTCTTTAACCAATGTAGTGATTTTCAGATCTGGGGAAGGAATGGCATCGACATCCACCACTCCCTCCCTCTGTGTAGGGATTCCAGCCGCTACTATTGGCTCTGGTGATGAGTTGTTGTTCCTGTGGCTTCTTCTCGTCATCTAGCTCGATGCTTTGACCTTGGGTTGTGCCATCGTACTAGAATCTAGGTGGGTTTGAGTATGATATCTCACTATTTGCTTGTTAATTGCCTCGATGTACTTCAATTATTGCTTCTTAGCTCTGTGTTTGCTCAAGTTCATAATGAAGCTTGTCGAACCCTAATTTTTATTCTAAATTCTTGTCATTAATGCTCCAAAGGTTTCCGAGCACATCTTATTAACTGTCATAAATTTTCCAAAGCTTCATGTGCATGCTTCATAATTGTGTTTCGCACCTCATTTTTCCGGTGACCGATTTTTTTTCCCGATTGTTTCTCTTTTTCGGTGTGTTGTAATTTTTTATTGTGTTACATCTCTAGTGCATTGGTACTTCCTTCTCCTATAGTTTTCCTACATGAAATATCTTCATTTCTCATCGCACTGACTGGGTGTTTTTTGTGCACTATCATCCTTAATTATTTGTCTAGCACTTATTCTTCTAACTACCTTTTTTTGGTTTTTTCTTCATTTTTCTACTATTTTCTTCCTTTTTCTTCTTTTAACTCCTACTATTTACAATATGTAAAAGTCTACTTGTTGCACTGCAACTACTGAAGGTTAGTGGGTCAACTATCCCTATACAGTTTCAGTCGACTACCATTCACCAGTCCTTGAACTTCCTTGTGTGCTAAGTCTTGCAGTTGTACATCACCTCCATCTGTGACAGAATTTATCTAATATGGCCCTAGCCAATGCATTATGAGCTTCCCTGGGTGCTGCAAATACTTAATGTCATAGAGGAGAACCATATCTCCTTCCTTAAAATTCTTCTTCTTGATATAACTGTCATGTCATGCTTTATCATTTTCTTTTTGTACCTTCTGATGAAAACTTTTTATGATTCTTTCCTCTTCTAATTCCATCAGTTGAGTCAATATTTCTTGCGTTGTGAACCTTTCTGTGATATCTGTAACTGTTGTGATGTGCAGACTTGGTATCAAATAATCTAAGGGAACTACTGCCTCCTGTCCATACACCAATCTAAAGGGTGTCTACCCTATTAGCTTCTTGCATGTAGTCCTATAATCCCAAAGTATTTTTGGTACCTTCAAATCCCAATCATCTATGTTCACATTACAGATCTTTGTCAAGGCATTCTCCAAAATCTTGTTGAAGGCTTCCACTATTCCATTTGCTTGAGGGTGATGAGGAGTGATCTTCTGGTGATGTATCTTAAATTCTTAAGGCATTGCCTCAATTCTATTGTTGATGAACTGATTCCCCTATTCACTCATCAATATTCTTGGACATCCAAATCTTGTCACTACATGTTCAAATAAAAAGTGTGTTGCAGTCTTTGCGCTGGAATCCTTTACTGGTGTTGCCTCAGTCCATCTGGACAAATATTTTGTCGTTTTAATAATGTATCTAGCCCCTGATCTTCTTGTTGATGGATTTATCATCCCTACAAAATCTACTGCCCACTTATCAAACACTTGTACTTGCAGTCTCAATGGCATCTCATCCTTCCTGGATGGCTTCCCAATTCTCTGACAAACATCACAGAACTGACAGTATTCCTTTGAATCCTTATGAACTATTGGCCACCATAAACTTGCGCGCAATACCTTCTGTGGGGTATATTTTCTTGCGTAGTGTCCTATAACAATCCCTTCATGTGCTTCTGCTAAAATTATAGGCCTTTCATGCTCCATAACAAGTCTCCTTAGAATATTATCTTCTCCAAGCTTGTATAAATAACCTGCAATCAGTTGATAATATGCAGCTCTCACTATCAAGTTCTTCTTCTGCACAGTATTAAAATATCTTGGGGCTACTCCTGTACTCAAGAACTCAATAATGTCAAAAAAATATTCATTTGCAACCTATACTGAAAATACTTGGGCATTAGGAAATTTATCTTCCAAACTGCTTGGTTCTTCTCCATTAGTAATTCTTGACAAATGGTCAGGTCTTGCATTCAATATTCTTGGCTTCACCACAACTTCAAAGTCAAACTCCTGAAATAAAAACATCCATATGCATATTCTTCCCCCCAACACTGTCTTATTAACTAAGTATCTCAGGGATGAATGATCTGTAAACATCTTGAAGTGTTGTCCTAACAAGTAATGTTTGAATTTTTGCAATTCATAAATCATAGCTAGACCTTCTCTTTTTGTAGTATTATAGTTCTTCTCTGAATCTAACAACTTCCTTATTGCAAAAGTAATGGGGTGATCAATATCACCTTCTCTTGGTTGGCTTAATACTACTCCTAATGCTATTGCAGATGCATCCACATGAAAATGAAATTCCTTTGACCAATCTGCAAACACCAAAATTGGTGCAGTGGCCATCTTTTCCTTCAAAATATCCAAAATTTTCTGGCACTCATCATTCCACTTGTACTTGATGTCCTTATTCAACAATTTCTCCATTGGCACAGTAATCTGTGCATATCCTCTTATGAACTTCCTGTAATATCATGTATGGCCAAGTGTACTCTTCAACTAGTGCACTAACTTCAGTGATGGTAAGTTAACTATGACAACAATTTTAGCAGGATCAACCAGTAGACCTTGTTTACACACCACATGAATTAATAGAATCCCAAAAGGTGCGTTGAAAATGAACTTCTTAATATTCAATCAGATATGACATTGTCTACACCTATCCAACATCAGTCTTAGTACTGTGACATGGTCCTTCAATAAACTAAACATTGTCCAATCATCCAAGTAAACTTCCAAAAATTTATGTATGAAATCCTTAAAAGCTGCTACTACTACTCTTGAAACATTTGTAGGTCCATTCTTCAACCCAAATGGCATAAATGTATACTGAAATGATCCCCATTTTGTCACAAATGTAGTCTTATGTCTATATTCGGGCGCAATCTCGATCTGATGATATCCTGAAAATTAATTTGTGAATGAATAAGCTTCTTGACCTCAAACATTCTCCAAAACTTCATTTGTAAATGGGGTGGGAAAAGGATCATGCAAGAAAGAATCATTTAGTTTTCTCAAGTCAACACAGATCCTGATTCCCCCTTGCTTCTTTTCTTGCACAACCATAGGACTGATCCATTCTTTTTCTTCCACAAGTTCTATCACACCAACTTCTAGCATCTTGTCAATTTTTTCCTTCACTTTCTCCTTATATATTGGATTCAACCTGTAAGATATTTGTCTTATAGGTTTGGCTTCTAGCTTCAAAGTGATCTTCATCTCTCCCAATTCTCCTGCTAATCCCTTTATCTCCTTAAATTTTGATGGGAACAAATCATTGTATTTTTGTAGTAAATATAAGATCCTTTCTATTGTTTGAGTATCCAAATAATATCCAATACTTGCAATCTTCAGGTTTTTTGTTGTTCCAATATTTACCTTTTTTATTTTTAATGGGGCTACATAATCTTCTGATTATAGTTTGAGACCCTCTACTTCTCTTTCTCCTTCAACTTCTGGGATATTGATATCGTGTGGGTTATCCGTTGTTGGGTCTTCTTCTTCTGCAACATGATAGCAAGGTAACAATTGTCTAACTATCTGTCTCTTCTGGTGCTAGAATGTTGTCACAATCTCTACTTCAAGTTCTTCAAAAATCATGTCCCTCTACCTTTAATGTTGTATCTATCTCTGGACTCTCATGCTCAAAGGCAAATGTAACCAAAAAAAAATGTTGCATTTCTTCCCAAATGACAGTTTCTTTGTGTTGTTCTTGTTCTGTGTACCAGTTCCTTGGAATGTCTTCTAAAGTGTGAATAAAATGGTGTGGCCATTATTCTAGTGGTACTAATATCCATTGAACCATGCACTTATCTATGTGTTCCCTAGGTTGTCCAATCCCATCATATTTTTCCAAAGAGTT
>SNQJ01S0222063.1:0-12061 GCA_010110895.2 Picea sitchensis
GGGACCTTATGACATCAAGGCCATGGTTGTAATCTCTCTTTCACATTTAATATGATACAGTAATATGATTCTTTCTTATAAATCTTGTTGTGTTTTATTGTATGATTCCTTGATCACATACATAGGTTTATATTGAGTTTATGTTATTGCTATCACTTTGGTTGGTTCCGTTCTTTTGCAGGTTCATCATTGTATGAGCGTTGGAACGGAGCTAGGATGGTGATGGCGAGAGGAAGAGAAATTTAAATGGTATGTCACTCATCCCTCTTTAGTTAGTAAATTCAATATCTAAAACTTAAGGAAAGCGTCATGTTATGGTGTGTTTTGTTCTAGATCTAGGTGGATTTAGGGAGATCAGCTAGTGTCCGCACCTACTGATTTGTCTGATAACAACGAGGGGGGGGGGTAAATGCTGATTTGGTATGGTTGCAGGGATATTTGTTATGGGTGCGGGACCATTAAGGGACAACTATAGGTCATATGGAAGGAGTGAATTGGATAAACAATAGGGAGTGTGGGGATAGGTGTCATGTGGGGATAGGTGTCATGTAGGGAGAGGAGGAGTAGAGGCAAGAATGGGCAGTATCGTGAGTGTGGGGACATGTGTCGGTTAGGGAGAGGGGGAGTAGCGAAGGAAATGGGTAGTATCAGAAGTGTGTTATGCGGATTTCAGAGGGGGGGGGTAGGCGATGTGTGGTAATCAGAGAGGGGCATGCGAAATGACGAGGAAGTGCCATGTTAGGTGGGGTTGGAGCAGGGAAAACAACTTTTCAGACCCCCCCTCCGTCGATAAAGGTAGGTAGGTTGGTGGGGGGAGAAAACACATGAGGTTCGTCAATCGGGAGGAGGAACGATGCCGCTGGGGAACACTTGCGCAAAATTTATCATTTGGGCATTCTAATAATTACGTGCGGGGTGAGCCATAGGCTTTGACTTTCGGATTTAACTTTTGATCTAGATGTCGGTCTGAAGCACTAGATATATCATTGGAATTTTTGTCCTCAACACTATGCCATGGAAAATCCAGCAACATGATCTGAACTGAATTTATATGCAAAAATATCCCAAAGATCCAAAGTTTGTTTTTTCCATCAAAATTCAAAAATTAAATCACTGTTTGGATAGACACATTGTTTAGGCTATGACACCTAGTGATTCATAGGCTAAACCTTACAAACAGATTTCCAAAAATAGATAACTGAACAAACATATTACCTATATTTATAGGATCCTAACAGTGGCTCCAATTGGGGATGGTATCCTCCTAGTGGGGTGCCAAAGAAAATCGTAGACTAGTATCTTGATCCATTGGGCTCATCCCAAGCCATTTAAGTTTCTACCTGTAACCTGAAACTGAATGTTAACCACATTTACTGCAAATCTTAACTGAAACTTCAAGCTGAAAACTGGAACCAAACTTAAAAATTACTGAAAGGAATGCTCACCATGCCGAGCTTATTCACACACTCCTACTCTAATCTGCTAAAAGTTACTTCCCAATTAGGTAATAGAAAAGTGCCAATGAATCCAATCCAGTAGTTGATCCGATAACCGGGCTTCCTCATCATGCTTGATCAAAATCAAAACTGAAAGATGTAATGGAAATAACCAATGATAACAGATTTGATATTTATATTGAAAACATGACCAAGTGTTCCAATTGAAACATTCCTCCATACAGTCAGCCACCGGGTCATAAAAAACATGATAACCCTCAAGATATTCTAGCATCTAATCATTATGATTAAACAATCCATGTGTGCACTTTTTTCCATACCATTGTTTCAATTGTGAATCATTAAGATTGTATTTATTCTCGATCTCAAAAACAAAGGACAAATGCAACAACAAGTCCTTTTGTTTCTGCTGAAATGAAGTTTCAAAAGAAAATTTCTACAATGGTAAAACCTGAGATATTTCTTGATCTTTCAAAACCACAAACTCTTTCTCAATATATTTGGCAAATTCCTTTAAAAATATGACTTTAGATTTTGAGCTACATTTACATGATTTTAAATAAGAATACAAACATGCAAAAAAGTTATCATCATCTCCATCTTCAATGCACATATCGTTCCATTCCATAAATCTTTGAATGGAAGGAGAGTCTACCACAAACTCTGTCTCCTCCATCCATGTTTCCAAAACAACAATCCAGAAACCTGTAATAGTTCTAATAGATCCAATAGGAAAACCTTCATCCCAAATTTTACACTTTCCTTGGAATAAATCATGAAACAATCTAAGGAAAACATCTTCATGTTTGACTCTAAGAATGTCATTAAAATCACAAAAAATTGATAAATATTTCCAAGTCAAACTCAGATCATCTCCATTAAATTTTGGACCATTTCTCAAAAAATACTTATCCTTGGGTAAAGGGTTCGGGAAACCATAAATCTGTGAAAAATCTAAACATGCATACCTCAAAACATTTGTAGCAACATCTGAGTTCTTCATCAAATACGATGGAGTTACTAGTACCTCTTACCAACTTTACAATCTTTAGGCAATGGAATTTCCATTGATATTATTTTATCTGGATATAACTGAGAATGGAGTTGCCAGGTGGATGATTTCAGCCTTCCTATGTCTGATCACTATCCACCATCAGCAATCAGATCTAAAAACTTGATACTCTTTCCTGAGGAAGATTAACCTTTCTCCCCAATATGGTCGCCACTATGTTATCACTCTGTAATTTCTTAAGGATGTGAAAGAAATGACAGAGGTAACCACAAAACCACTTTGGAAGTTGGGGCCTAGCCCTACCAGCTTCAGAGAGGGATCTCTCAAGATTTAGATTTGTTTAGATTAAAATATTAGGCTAGTTATGATAGTTCAGGATTTGTTTGTTTGATTTGAATTTGTTTGGTTGGAACAGTGAAGATGGGCCATTGGGAAAATGGAGTCAGAATTTCGAATTGATCAAATACAAGGTTTAACAGGCTAATATTGCAGGGCAGGGTAGGCAAATTCACTAGATCCTCAAAGATTTAATGTATGGAGGAGGTGAAAAGGTCCAGAAACCCAATAAAAAATAGAGCAATTAAGAATTCTGATTTTAATCTTCAGAGGAAAACACAAAAAATATTCTTAATCGAGAGACATAGTGTACATTTAAACAAGTTTTGTCCTTTTTCTTCTTAGAATAATTTAGAATTAGAAACACATAAGAATGATAACAGAGAAAGGAACATATAAACGTAGATAGATGCACTTCACCAATAAAGTTGACACAAGTATCATGTAATAATTGCATTGTATTACTGGAAAATATGATCAATGGTGTCTCTGTGTGTTGCTTTACAATACTAGTCTTATTCTTCAAAACAAGTCCCAACCCATCATACTTCAAAATGAGAAATATTTATAAATTTATTTAGACAAGATCCTGTCATAAATAATGAGGAGTTATTTTAGGGTTATCTAAACTAACATCTATCTATAATCACAACAATATAGGACTGTTAAGATCCACTTGGATTTATGGCACTATTTTAATGGAAGTTGTTGATGATTTTTTCTTTGACTCCTGCTGGGTTGTTGGTATTTCCTGCTGACTGTGGATATTTTTGCAAGTATTGTGCATTGAAATATGGAATTGGTTGATTGATTTCTCATCTTTTGTTGCTAGGTGTCTTCATGCTTCTGAAATCTAGAAAGAAGTTGAAACTATCTTCGCAAAATCTGCTTACTGTCTTCTCAATCTGATTTCTTTGTCATATGTTCCTTTGAATAACTTCACCAAGGAATTATATTGCAATTGAATATAAGTGAGTGTGATGTGACAACAAGCTTTGTTAAGATTTTCTAAGTCAACAAATAGTGTAACGGGGGGATGCTGAGTTTTTATGGTTGCAGGGATATCTATTAGGGGCGCGAGACCATTAAGGGACAACTATCAGTCATAGGGAAGGAGTTAATTGGATAACGGATAGGGAGTGTGGGGACATGTGTCGTGTAGGGAGAGGAGGAGTAGAGGCAGGAATGGGCAGTATCGGGAATGTGGGGAGAGGTGTCAGTTAGGGAGAGGGGGAGTAGCAAAGGAAATGGGATTTCAGAGCGGGGGGTAGGAAGTGTGTGGTTATTGGAGAGGGTGGTGCGAAATGAAGAGGGAGTGCCACGTTAGGTGGGGAAGAGCAGGGAAATCAATGTTTTGAACCCCCGTCTACCAATAAAGGTAGGTAGGTCAGGGGGGAACAAATAAGGGTCGTCGATCGGGAGGAGGAATGATGTCATTAGGGAAGACTTGCATGAAATTTATTATTTAGGCATTTTAATAATTAAGTGTGGGCTGAGTCATAGGCTTTGACTTTCAAATTTAACTTTTGATCTGGATTTTGGTATGAAGAACTAGATATACCATTGGAAATATGCTCCTGAGCACTATGCCATGGAAACACTTGCAACCTATTCTGAACCAAATTTATATGCAAAAATCTCCCAAAGATCCAAACTTTCTTTTTCCATCAAACTTCAAAAACTAAATCACTGTTTGGATAGACACATTTTTTATGCTATGACACCTAGTGATTCATAGGCTAAACCTTACCAACAGATTTCCAAAAATAGATAACTGAACAAACATATTACCTATATTTATATGATCCTAATAGTTTCTCCAATTGGGGATGGAATCCTCCCAGTGAGGTGTCAAAGAACACCATAGACTAGTATCTTGATCCATTGGGTTGATCCCAAGCCATTTAAATTTCTGCCTGTAACCTAAAACTGAATGTTAACCACATTTACTGCAAATATGAACTGAAACTTCAAGCTGAAAACGGAAATCAAACTGAAAAATTGTTGAAAGGAATGCTCGACAAGACAATCTTATTCACACAATCCTACTCTAATCTGCTAAACGTTACTGACCAATCGGGTAATGCAAAAGTTCCAATGAATCCAATCCAATAGTTGATCCCATAATTGGGCTTCCTCATCATGCTTGATCAAAATCAAAACTCAAAGATGTAATGGAAACAACCAATGATAACATATTTGATATTTATATTGAAAACATGACCAAGTGTTCCAACTAAAAAATTCCTCCATATAGTCGGCCACCAGGTCATAAAAAACATGATAACCCTCAAGATATTCTCGCATCTTATCATTATGATTAAACAATCCATGTGTGCACTTTTTTCCATACCATTGTTTTAGTTGTGAATCATTAAGATTGTCTTTATTCTTGATCTCAAAATCAAAGGACAAAGGCAACAACAAGTCCTTTTGTTTCTGCTGAAATGAAGTTTCAAAAGAAAATTTATGCAATGGTAAAACCTGCGATATTTCTTGATATTTCAAAACCACAAGCTCTTTCTCAATATATTTGAAAAATTCCTTTAAAAATATGACTTTATATTCTGAGCTACATTTACATGATTTTAAATAAGAAGACAAACATGCAGAAAAGTTCTCATCGTCTCCATATTCAATGCACATATCATTCCATTCCATAAAGCTTTGAATGGAAGGAGAGTCTACCACAAACTCTGTCTCCTCCATCCATGTTTCCAAAACAAAAATCTAGAAACCTATAATTGTTCTAATAGACCCAACAAACAAACCTTCAGCCCAACTTTTACACTTTCCTTGGAACGAATCATGAAACAATCTAAAGGAAAACATATTCATGTTTGACTCTAAGAAGCTCAGTGAAATCACATAAATTTGATAAATGTTTCCAAGTCAAACTCATATCATCTCCATTAAATTTTGGACCATTTCTCAAAAAATATTCATCCTTGGGTAAAGGGTTTGGGAAACCATAAATCTGTGAAAAATCTAAACATGCATACCTCGAAACATTTGTAGCAACATCTGAGTTCTTCGTCAAATCCAGTGGAGTCACTAGTACCTCTTACCAACTTTACAATATTCAGGCAATGGAATTTCCATTGATATTATTTCATCTAGCTATAACTGAGAATGGAGTCGTCAGGTGGATGATTTTAGCCTTCCTATGTCTGATCACTATCCACCATCAACAATCAGATATAAAAACTTGATACTCTTTCCTGAAGAAGATTAACCTTTCTCCCTAGTGTGGTCGCTACTATGTTAGTGCTTTGTAATTTCTTAAGGTTGTGAAAGAAATGACAGAGGTAACCAAAAAACCACTTTGGAAGCTAGGATCTAGCCCTGCCAGCTTCAAAGAGGGATCTCTCTGTAAGATTTAGATTTGTTTAGATTAAAATATTAGGCTAGTAATGATAGTTCAAGATTTGTTTGTTTGGTTGGAACAATGAAGATGGGCCATTGGGAAAATGGAGTCACAGATTTGAATTGATCAAATACAAGGTTTAACATGCTAATATTGCAAGGAAGGGTAGGAAAATTCACTGGATCCTCAAAGATTTAATGTATGGAGGAGGTGAAATGGTCTAGAAATCCAATAAAAAATAGAGCAATTAAGAATTATGATTTTTATCTTTAGAGGAAAACACAAAATTTATTCTTAAGCCAGAGACAGAGTGTACATTTAAACAAATTATGTCCTTTATCTTCTACGAATAATTCAGAATTAGAAACACATAAGAATGATAAAAGAGAAAGGAAAATATAAACATAGATAGATTCACTTCAGCAATAAAGTTGACACAAGTATTCAGTAATAATTACACTGTATTACTGGAAAATCTGATCAATGGTGTCTCTATGTGTTGCTTTACAATACTAGTCCTATTCTTCAAAACAAGTACCAACCCATCATACTTTGAAATGAGAAGTATTTATAAATTTATTTAGAAAATATCCTATCATAACTAATGAGGATTTATTTTAGGGATATCTAAACTAACATCTATCTTTAATCACAACAATCTAGGACTGTTAAGATCCACTTGGATTTATGGCATTGTTTTGATGGAAGCTCTTGATGATATGTCCTTTGACTCATGTTGCGTTGTTGGTCTTTGTTGCTGATTGTGGATATTTCTGGATGTTTCATGCATTGAAATATGGAATTGGTTGATTGAATAGTGATTTTCTGTTGCTAGGTGTCTTCATGCCTCTGAAATCTAGAAAGAAGTTGAAACTATCTCCGCAAAATCTGCTTACTGTCTTCTCAATCTGATTTCTTTTCCATATGTCCCTTTGAATAACTTCACCAGGAAATTATCTTGCAGTTGAAGATAAGTGAGTGTGATGTGACAACAAGCTTTGATAAGATTTTCCCAGTCAATAAAAAGTGTAACGGGGGGGGTGTTGTGTTTTTATGGTTGCAGGGATATCTGTTAGGGGTACAGGACCATTAAGGGATATATATCGGTCATATGGAAGGATTTAATTTTCTAACGAATAGGGAGTGTGGGGACAGGTGTCATGTAGGGAGAGGAGGAGAAGAGGTGGGAATGGACAGTATCGGGAGTGTGGGGACAGGTGTCGGTTAGGAAGAGAGGGAGTAACAAAGGAAATGGGCGGTATCGAGAGTGTGTTAGGTGAATTTTGGAGGGGGGGGCAGTAGGTAGTCTGTGGTAATCAAAGAGGGGGGTGAAAAATGACAAGGGAGTGTCATGTTAGGTGGGGTCAGAGCAGGGAAAATAAATTAAGTGTGGGGTGAGCCATAGGATTTGACTTTCGGATTTAACTTTTGATCTGGATGTTGGACTGAAGCACTAGATATACCATTGGAAAGATGCTCCTGAGCACTATGCCATGGAAAAACCTGCAACCTGATCTGAACCGAATTTATATGCAAAAACTCCCAAAGATCTAGATTTTGTTTTGGCCATCAAACTTCAAAAACTAAATCATTGTTTGGATAGACACATTTTTTAGGCTATGACACCTAGTGATTCATAGGCTAAACCTTACCAACAAATTTCCAAAAATAGATAACTAAACAAATAGATTACCTATATTTATAGCATCCTAACAGGCACAAGGCTGAGTTCTTCAGTGTTCTTGTTGTATTCTTCCAAAACATTTTTCTTAAATGATAATGGAGTATTACAACCATTTACAGGATTGTCAAAGTTTGAAATGAACAACATTTTTCATGAATAAACTGTTGATTAAAGTTGGTTGTCATTGATGTCAACCCTTGAAGAAAGCCCCGTAGCACAAAGGTTTGGGTAATGGACCCAAGATTGTTTGATGTAAATATGACTCATTATTGTTTTTTCACGGTTGATAAGAAGTAAATATGGATTAACTCCAAAGTGGTCCCCTTATGGTGAAAGCCCTCACGGGAAGACACTTTGTGGAGTAAGAGAACCCATGCTTAATTGTGGAATGATGAGATGAAGGACAGTAAATTTGTCAGGGAAACTATCCTATATGGATATTTCTTGTCATGCCATTTCCGATGGTATGTAGAATGTCACATAACTCCTCACAGTTAGAGAGTTATAACCATGTGAAGTTGGAGAACCCAGGTTTGGGTAATGGACCCAAGTTTTTTTTATGGATAACAATATGATTTTTTCTATATTTGAAAGTAATACTATTCTATATGTATAGTACATGTCATTCCATTTCTGGTTGGTATGTTTCATTTCACATAACTCCTCACTATTTGAGAGTTATGGCCTTACGAAGTTGGAGGACCCTCATATGTCATCTAGAAGCCCCAAAAGGTCAAAGTAGTCAAAGTGGTTTAAGAGATTTTAAAAGGTAAATAATAAATTGAAGTGATGAGTCTAATATAATTCAAAGTGAATATAAAATAAATTTAATGGAGAAATTAGAAGTGAGTTAACCCTAAAATAAGCAAAGTGGGCCAAGTGACCTAGAAGATGTTTTTAAGGAAGCTACTTGGAGAGTATAAATAAGAGGAAAGGATCTCTCATTTTAAATAAACTTGAGAATATTGAATATCTAAAGGTGTCTGAGGTAACCAAGGATATCTAAGCTGAATTTTTGAGGGAAGGTGAAGAAAATAAGGCCGAAATGCAAGGAAGGATAAATTCTTTTGATGGTGCTTTCTAAGGTATGCTATTTACAGGTCATCTCACCATTTTCAATATAACGTTTTTTCTATAATGATTCAGACCGTGAAATTGCTATTCCATTGAGAAAAAATACCCAAGTATCTGTGGTAAAACATTTAGCTTGTGTGTCATTGTATTTTGGGATTTACACTCCGTGGAAAATAGGGTTTGTGGCTAGTCCTGAAACTAGTCAAAAACAGGTGTTTTGGGTAAAAACGTCATAGCTTATTCATAACAAATCAAAATTCAGTGAGAACAAATGTGTTGGTTAGGGTACAGTCTTTGGTATTCTTTGTAATAGTTTCATATCAATTCAACAAAAATTTCGTGTGGGGAACGCTCTACAAGGTCGCTCTCTAGAATAACCCAGAATTTAGCAAGGTATGTCATTTTTTCTATAACTCATTTTCTGAGAGGTTCCAAGTAGTGAAACCTAGAGGAATTGCACAAAAAACACTAAAGAAAATTGTGTATCAGTTTCAGATATTTATACAGTATAGGTTCAAAGTTATGATTACTTCAAGTTAGGGTTGTTGACTAATCCAAAACTAGGCATGTGAGACTAAAGAAAAGTTTGATGAAAATGATAGTCTCTTGTTGTTAAAGTTAAGGAAGGTTTGCAGGAATTTGATCATATACACCAGGTTTATTACATATCTACAAATCATATTTGGATGATGAAATTGATGAGGACTTTTGGTTGAGGAACATGTTGAGTACATGGTTGAGACAAGTAGTTCATGAGTTGGCACATACATGAGGTGTATAGTTGTTGATTTTGGTACATATTGATGATTCATAGTTGATGAGTAGTTGACACATGATTGGTACATACTTGGTACATGGTTGGATGCACTTGTTTATGGTACAGGTTGATTACAGGTTCTTTGGTACAGGTTGGTGCATGGTTGATGCACTTGTTTATGGTACAGGTTGATTACAGGTTGAGGTACAAGTTGATGCATGGTTCAGATTTATTGGTATAGGTTTACATCGGTATATCTCATAGTGATAGTTTGACAGTGGTTCCATCATTCTACTTCTACTTCAGGGTGGCAGGACGGGGCAAGGACATGTGGTTGTATACACCTTTTGGTTGTAGCCGAAGAACATAGGGGGTTGTAGCCTCCTTCTAGTTGTAGCCAGAGAATTGGGGAGTTGGAGATTCCCTCAGGTTGTAGCCTGAGAAACTAGGGGGTTGGAGCCTCCTTCCAGTTGCAGCTGGAAAACAAAGGAATTTGGTGCTTCCAATGAATGTAGTTCTTCAAGACATATAAGAAAAAATATTGTGTGGTTTTCTCCTGATTTGGGTTTCCACGTAAAACACTGGTGTATTGTGTATGTGTGTGACTGTTTATTTCTTACTGCTCATTATTGGATAATAATTCTACATTGATATAACATTTGAATAAAAAGGATTATAAATACGCTATTACCAATTCACCCCCCCTCTCAGTAATCCAACGATTGGTATCAGAGAAGATTCCTTCAAAAATCAATTTAACCACTGAAAGGTAGATCATGGAGAGTACCAACTCGTATAAAAATGGAATACCACAGTTTGATGGACAAAAGTATGTTTTTTGGAGCAGAACAATGAATACATATATACATGCACAGGGATTTCAAGTTTGGCAATCAATTGTAGATGGATACACAGCACCAGCAGTTCCACCAACAAATGACAAAGCAGTGAAACTCGATGAGAATAATTCCAAATCCAAAAATGCACTTTTGAATGGTCTTAGTGATACGGTATTCACCAAAGTTTCACATTGTAAATTTTCTAAAGAGATTTGGGACAAGATTTGAAATATTTATAAAGGAGATTCAAAAGTCAAAGTAGCAAAGCTTCAAACTTACAGAGGTCAGTTTGAACAACTAAAAATGAAGGAAGATGAAGATATCACAACCTACTTCTTACGAGTCGATGAAACAGTGAATGCAATCATAGGATTGGGAGACGAAATCGAAGAATCTGTAATTGTTCAAAAGGTACTAAGACCTCTTCCTATGAGATTCAACCCTAAGATATCAACACTAGAAGAAATATCGTATCTAAACTCAATAAGCATGGACGAACTGCATGGAATCTTCACATCATATGAGATGAGAACTGAACTGGAAAATCAAAATGTAAAAGAATAAGCCTTCAAAGCATCCAAAAGATCAAAGCAAAAGAAAAAGGAACAAGAAAAATATAGCAGCAGCAACGACGTCTCAGGAGATGATGAAGAAGTGGCCAACTTCATCAAAAGACCGAACAAGGGAACAAACGGTAGGTATAGAGGTAAGCTTCCTTTAATTTGTTTGAATTGTGATGGTATTGGTCATTTTTCTAACAAATGTCCTCATAAGAAAAAGAGAAATGATGAAGGTTACTCAAAAGGTAGACAAACATAGAAAGGTAAAAGAACTACAAAGAAAGTTTTCAATAAAATATTTTTCACCAAAGAAGAAATCTTATCATTAGATGAAGATGAAGTCAGTGACAGTGAAATAGGGAGAGTTTTATTCATGGCAGTAGAAGACTCTGATAAAGAAGACTCCAAAGAAGAATTTGAAGAAGCATATGAAGAATAAATTGAAGAGGTAGAATTTGACTTCCGAGAAGAATTAATGAGTGCCATAGAAGTTAACAGGAGATAAAAGAAGAAAAATAAGAAACTACAAGAAGAACTAGATAAGAAAAAAGACACTCAAGAACTAGAACAAATGATCACAAAATTGAAGGTTCAAATAGAAGAAGATAAAATAATTGAAGAAGCACTCAAAGAACAGCTAGAAGGAAAGGACGGGATCATTGGAAACCTTCAAGCAAAGATTGTCACAATAAGAAAGGATATTCAAAAGAAAAATATGCAGAATAGCTCAAAATTTCTGGATGACATTATCAACAGTCAAAAATCTCATCTTGACAAGTCCGAACTTGGATACAATCAGACAAAAAAGGGATCAAGCTCCAAAACAACAGAGAAAGAAACAAATCCAAAAAGATATGCAGAAACAATCAAAGGGGATAAAAATATATACACGAAAGATTATAGGGACACTCTTCCATCGAGAAGATTCAGATTTCAGAATCAATAACAGATAGATAGGCCTCAAGAAGAAGAAGG
>SNQJ01S0222064.1:0-14986 GCA_010110895.2 Picea sitchensis
TTTCTATTTTGTAATGTTTAATAAAGTTTTGAATGAACTACTCTACTAAAATGTGAAGGTCATAAAGTCATAATTCTAGGGAGATGATGGATGTAGTGAAGGGAATCACATGTTAGGTGTTGACCATATTTTTGTTTAATGGTGTTAGAATCTCTAAGCCTTGAGAATTCTACTTTAATCACAAACTCAAGTTTTATTCCTCGTAAAGAACCTAGCCCTATTGCTTGAATTAGTATTCTTTCTTTCCTTGTCATAATTATTCGTCTTCACTCTGGTTATGAACAATACTCCTAATGGGGATCATAGGTTACTTAGGAAGCACAAGGTAGGCTAATTATTTTTTGTTTTACATTAACTTTCTATTCTCCACATCCATTCTTTGCTTTCAAGAGGATCTAATGGTGCTAGTTATAGGAGTATTTTTGTAGAGGTTCAAGCACTAAGTAGGTACATTGTATATTGAATTTTTATTGATGCAATTGATTATTTTTTATCTCAATCCATTGTTATATAATTGATTGGCTTGTAGAATTCATATACCAAATCAAGAGTTTATTTACCTTTATTGAACTCAGGGCTACTTTTTTTCATTGACTAGTTCCAATTTATGTATTTTGTCCTTGTAATGTCCCTGAAAACTTCAAAGAGAAACTAAGTACTCTAAAGCTTGGTGTTTGCAGAGGTTGTCAACAATGTTTATTTTATATTTTTTTAGTGTAACTAAAGGATTAGATTGCAATAAAAATCTAGAGTTTGGGTCACATTACTTACATGTGCTTAACTTTTCTTGTTTTCTTTTAAATGAAATTTTAATGTACTTTCGACTCGTTTAAATAGATTTTCCCCTTATTAGTCTGTGCCTCTAGCTCATTAGTCTAGTCCCTTCCTCCGGGTTAGGGACTATAGCATTTGCGTTGTGGTCAACTATCGTTGACCGCCTATTAATATGTCCGTTTTGTAACATTAAGTGGTACATTTTGTAAAAAGTTTATAAAATTTTCCCTATGTTGTAGATTATTTTTATTAATTTTCATTTTTGAAAAATTAAAAATTATTTTTATTATTTTCAAAAAATTATATTTTCATTTTTCTATTGGCCCTCACCAACTAAATACCCTAGTTTAAAATTCATTTAAAAAATAAATAAGTCTGATTAAGGCCCACCGCCTCCCCGCCAGTCTACACGATATTTACCCATCAGTTTGCATGATGTGTACCCAGTAGTCGAAGATACGAGTAGCACCTTCCACCTAGCTACCAACTCCCACCTCCATGCACAATGCCATGTACCTGGCTATTGCCTCCCACCTCCATGTAAAGTGCCTTTCCACTGCCCTTCACATTTCTTTCTACCTATCTATGGTCTCCTAGAGTGGCTAAAGGAGATGCAAGGTGTGCTCCAACCCATTGGATAGCTGAAAAAAATGGATTACTCTTTTTCTATGTAAATTTTGAAGAACTAACACAACCTTGATGTGCTACCCCTCTCCTCCATAAACACTAGAGCATCGAAGAATATGAACAAATCAACTTGATGTAATGACGTCCTATTCAGAGGAAGGAGGTTATTTTCCCCCTGCAAAATCCAAGAGAGATGAAGGGGAAATCGCTCCTAAGAAGAAAGTGAATGATTATCCCTTCAAACATGACCCTTTCTAATTGAAGCCATCTGATGTCTGGAGCGCGGTGTGTCTGTTTTGGTAACTTAATTTTCACCTTCTCTTGAATTTCTATGTCAACTAAGCTCTTACATTAAATCCTACAAGATTCAATTCAAAATCAAAGTTAAACTTGTGGTAAAATGAATGAACCAAAAATGAACACAATTTTTTTTTATATAAATTGCACAAAAGCACAATAATCATGTTGGATTCCATCTGCTTACCCATTTGTTCTTAGGTTTTATCCTTACGAACCCGAACAAGGCCTTTAGGTGAGAGAATTAGGCTTTTATTTATTTTTTTGGAATAACCCAATGGACCTTTGCATCTCTTGCATCTATGTCCACTCTTTATGAAATGGAACCTATTATAATTGTTTCTCGCATGATGGGGGGCCTTACTACTCTTAAATGCACAAGACATGTATTTTTCACAAACTGGTAGTTATCTGACGCCTTGTGGAAGTAAAATCAGTAAGGACTCAAGAGCCTACATAACATAGTGATTACTGTTGTTATTAAATAAAAAAGATTCGGGTGCTACATTATTCAGAAATTTGCTTTAGGATTTTGGTGCATACTAGTACAAATACTTGTGCTCAGTAGCATCAAGATCAGTCATCACCTGGTTATTTGGATTTATGTAAATCGTTATCCCACCCAATAATTAATTATATTTTGAATATATGACGAAAATGAAGTGAAAATTATTGACAAATACATATTTGGATTTCTCATCAAATATTCTCTTCATCTTAGGATCATCTTCATTAGCTTCATCGGAATCGTAATAGAACAAATTAGGTTAGCATTGCACATCACCAAGCAATACTTGATCACCTAATCTAATTTCCTTTCCACTGTAGATAAAATATAACTCTTTTCCAGGAAGGAAATATTCCACAACACCTTCGATTACTCTCGATTCCGCCAGTTGTTGCCTTATAAAAAAAATACTAAAGCAAAGAAGGCAGAATCAAAGAATGGAGGGCAAAAGTGAAAGCAATGTAAAATACAGCTGGCACAGAATAATTTGAGTTAATGACGGGTAAAGAGACAGAAGAGGGATTTTATAGTTCAACCCAAATGTTTCTACCTTTGCATGTGTAAAATATTGTTTTAATAAATCTCAATCCCGCATTTCACTAATTACCTAAACTAAACTTGTTGAATTATTTTGATGACCATGCTAAACTATCTTTCTGCATAATATTTATTGATAAATATACATTGTAGATAAGGATGATTTTAAGGATGGAAATTTATTTTAAAATGTAGAAACCTTGGTGAATATTACTAATCCTTCATATGTCAACTATAAATGTTTGGCAATATTTTTTGAAAAATATTCAAATTTATAAGTATTTTATATAGTTTTTATAAAATTTTGGCGATTTTTAAGGTAAAATAATTTTATCCTATATAATTTGGGGGGATCACTTTTAAAATAGCGAATCTCGTTTTTGGAAAAACCATGGAAAATTAACCCATGAGCGAAATTTGTAGATTGTGTAGTATTGATTGGGATGGAACACTTCAAATATTAATAAATAGACATTGTAGATTATGTAGTATTGATTGGGATGGAACACTTCAAATAGTAGAAATCTATAGGTGAGCAGAAGCATCCAATATTTGATTAGAGGCAAGCAACAAATTTTGTCACACCTGTGTATTTGTTTCTTATTTAATAGCTTCAAAATAAAAATTCCATTTAAATGATGCCAAGAACAATGAGAACATCATTCAATGATTTAAAAATTGAAAAAGTTGTATCTAGTAAAACTTAAAACCTAAATCTAACCATCATCCAAACAAACAAGACCTTTCCACATTTATCTGTAATAAAAAAAAATGTCCCCATGGGAGCATCTGACCAGAATATTTCTCGGATATTCGAAGATATGTCACAAATCACAATGCCTCTTCCAATATCCTGTAACTTCTTATGATATTTGGAGCTCCATGGGCTGACAGATGATGAGGCTTATGCGTTTAAAACCCTAATGCATGAATTGTCTTCCTATGCAGAGATTAGTCGCATTAAAGTAGTTGTGGAAGGAATCTCAGCTTGAATCCTTTTCTCTTCCTACTTAGGTACCAGATAGATCTGTAAATCATACCTTCACTTAAAAGTACAATAACAGGGGAATTTCTCTCCAGAAGATGAGCATATATATGTACCTACATAATTTCAAAATATCAACAAGCGTTGCTATCATTAAAAGGTGACTCGATGAGTAGCAACAATATTAGTTGTATCGCAAACAGGTATTGTAAAAAAGGCTGAGAGAGAGAAAATGGCGGACATGAGAGAGGACAAGTTGGTTCAATGGCTAGATTCCCAGTGGTCTGGAAGTCTCTGGAAAGAAGAAGAACGACATGCCCCAGCCAGATAAATTCCACATGTGTTCGTGTGTTTTAAGGATATACTAGGAAGGAAGCGATGAGAACAGGTGTAGAAAAAATATTTAATGAATTTGGATTTTCCATGCATTTTCCTTGTAGGCAATCAATTCGAGAGAAGACTTTGAGGCGTTTATTTTTATTTTATTTTTCTCCTTAGGTAAACGTTGGCATAATCAATGTTTTAAATTTCAATTCAGATGCTCAATAATTTGTAGGTCTCTCTATATTAAATGTCCCCTCTAATGCAAAATCTTTTCAAGAGTAGATGCCACCTACCTATAAACATGAACATGTTTTGTGCCATATATGTTGTTGTGACATCCCTTATAATTTGTGTACTCGAAACGACAATGAATGGCTCCATCGCTTAGCTTCCTCGCCAATAATATAAAACAACCAATGTTTCTCCAGTTTTGCATTGATTTAATTGATCACCAGTGAAGTCCACGAAGTGTCAAGCTATGTGCCAGGGATCCATTCCTTCTCTGTTTTATCCATGTCACAATCATGAATTCAAGATGCTATGATTTTTAAAAGGATGAGGCCTGATGCAAGTCTAAAGAGACTTTCACTATTTGTAATAAGATATTTTTGATATGTTGTAGGTACTAAATTTATCCAGTTTTTCATTTATTTAATGAACATCAATGGATTAACTATGCCAGTGGGATCTTTTTTTGGTTCTTATCACGAAAAAATAAATTCATATCCTTGTCCTTTATTTTCCTCCATGCTTTGTTGGTCTAACATTCCATGTTGATGTTTTTTTTCATCTTTTTTGGGTCTATCGTTAGGTTCATAACATATTAAACAAAATGTATTGATGGGAAGAAGAAGGAGATGGATGGGATTGAATGCATAACATGTGATAATTGTAGGTCGTTGACGTCTAAAATGCTCTATGGTATGAATAGAACACATGACCTTGGCCATGAAGAGAGTAATCTGTCATATCAGGGTGACCAGAGGGCATGCTTTGAAGAGGGTAAAAGTGAAATCGTAACGAAATAACTGGCTCCGGACAGAGACCATTGCGAGGAAGGGACTAGCTGCTTTGCAACTATTTCCCTTGTTTCATTTAACTTTCAATACTTTGGTTCTTGAAACCTAAATCTGTGAATTGTTTTCTATTATTAGTCATGTATTCCTATCTTTCAGTATCTATATTAAAATATTAAAATATCACAAAAATAACTAAGAATATAGAAAACACTAACAACTTTTTTCTTCGACACTAGTTGTATTTCATTTATTTTCTTGGAATTTGTTGTTTGTCTATTTTTTAACATTTCATGTAAATTAGAAAGTAAAAAATAATATTATATTACAACAACATACAATGTGCATGAGTTCACTTAATATTTAAAATATTTTCATTCCTTTTTCCACTCACTTTCATGTTAGCACTCTTTGCAATAAAACATGAAGGAAGTTGAGGACCTTCAAGGTTATGAATCTAGGTTCCAATTCCTCCTATCCTCTCAAGAAATATTGATACCTAATGCTTAATTTATATAGCTTGGGGCATTGTTATCACTATATTTTTACTTGTTCAAATCCCCACCATAAGTCCCCAAATATTGCGTAACAATGGAAGATCCTACCACTGTCACCTTAGTAAGAACTTCCCTCATTTTAGTGATGGAAGAAGTACACCACAAGGGAGGCTTCCATGGTGACATCAAGGGATCAAATTAGCAAGTATAGTATCCAAGCCTACCACCTCCTCTCTTGATCACCTAAATATTAGTCTAGATCAAGGTAAGAATAGAGGTATGAGAGTTGTTTGAGTACCTTCCTTGAACAAGAACAATTTATAGCATATTTATATGATTATTTCCATGTCCAAACATGCATCTAATACCTCTTAAAGGCACTAGACCATGTAAGTTTCAATGGTTGTTGTAAATTTGCATGATGAAACAATGATATTGTTGATTAAGGTTGGTTGTCATTGATGTCAGCCCATGAAGAAAACCACAGTAGCACAAAGGTTTGGGTAATGGACCTAATATTTTTATGTAAATATGACTCATTATTGTTTTTGTCATGGTTCATAAGAATTAAATATGTATGAACTCCAAAGTGGTCCCCCTTGTGGTGAAATCCCTCAAAGGAAAGGCGTTTTGTGGAGTAAGAGAGCCAATGCTTAATTGTGGAATAATGAGATGAAGGAAAGTGAATTTGTTAGGGGAAAATATCCTAGATGGATAGTGCTTGTCATGTCATTTTAGGTGGTATGTGGAACTACCACATAATTCCTCATGGTTAGAGTTATGGCCATGAGAAGTTGGAACCCGAGGTTTGGGTAATGGACTAAGTTTGTTTGATGGAGTAGCAAGTTTACATGAGTTATGATATATTTTTAGATAATGCTATTATATATGGATATTACATTTCATGCCATTTTTTGTTGGTATGTAGAACATCACACTTAACTCCTCATGGTTTGAGAGTTATGGCCTTCTGAGATTGGAGGACCCCTCATATGTCATCTAGAAGCCCCAAAAGGTCAAAGTAATCAAAGGGAAGTGGTTTAAAAGAGAGATTTTAAAAATTAAATAATAAAAATTCTGAAGTGATGGTGTATTATAATTCCAAATTGAATACAAATAAAATTATTTCAATAATATGGTACCCAATGGAATTAAAGTGTAGGACCAAACCCTAAGAAATAAGGAAAGTGGGTCAAGTGACCACAGAGATGTTTTTAAGGAAGCTACTTGGAGGTATAAATAAGAGGCAAGGCTCTCTCATTTTGAATCACACTTGAGCATATTGAATATATATAGATTGTGCGAGCTAACAAAGGATATCTAAGCCAAAGTCGAGGGAAAGTGAAAGAAAAGAAGGTGAAATGCAAAGGAAGGATAAATTATTGTGATGGTGCTTTCTAAGGTATGTTATTCTGAGGTCATCTCACCATTTCGCTATAACTTTTTTGTAATGATTGAGGATCACGAAATTTCTCATAAGTGAAAAACATATCAATTATCTGTGGTTAAAATTTAAACTTAAGTCCGTATTTTTGGATTTACCTCTGTGGAAAATAGGGTTGTGGCAAGTCCACGAAACTAGTCAAAATCTGGTGTTTAGGGTAAAAACGTCAAAACTTCTTCATATGAGATCCAAAAGTGATGAGACAAATGTGTTGGTTAGGGTACAGTATTTGGTATTACATATGATTTCATATCATTTCATTAAATATTATTTTGTGTTGGGCATGCTCACGCAGAGTCTCTCTCTAGAATAAGCTTGAGTTTAACAAGGTATGCCATTTTGCTTACAACTCTTACGAGAGGTTCCAAGTAGTGAAACTTGGAAGAATTGCATTGCTTTCTACTTGAGAAAAGAACATTGTATATCATTTCCATATCTTTATACATTACATGTTAAAAGTTATGATTACTTCAAGTTAGGGTTGTTGACTAATCCAAAACTAGGCATGTGAGACTAAAGAAAAGTTTAATTTAAAATGCTAGTCTCTTATTTTTAAAGTTAAGGAAGGTTTGCAAGAATGTGATCATATACATACGTAGTGTCTATTACTGAGCTACAAATTAGATTTGGATGATGAAATTAATGAGGATTTTGGTTGTGGTATGTTGAGTACATGGTTGAGACAAGTAGTTGATGAGTTGGTGCACATATGAGGTGTATCGTTGATGATGTTGAATTTTATTGATGAGTCATAGTTGATCAGTGACACATGATTGGTACATACTTGGTACATCGTTGGATACACTTTTTTATGGTGCAGGTTGATTCTGGTTGAACATGCTTGGTACTTGTTTATGAATACGAGGTTGATTACGGGTTGAGTACGAGGTTGATGCATGGTTGAATTTATTGAGTGCAAGGGTTTTACAACAATATATATTATAGTGATAGTGTGGCCGATTAGTTTATGTTACCGCTCTAATTGATTGGCGGAGACGGAGCAAGAGACGGTGAAGTTGTAGCCACCTTTTGGTACATGTAGGAGAACGTGGGGGTTGTAGCCTCCTTACGGTTGTATCGAGAGGGTAAGGGGAGTTGGAGCTTCCACGGGTTGGAGCCTAGAAATAGGGGTTGGAGCCTCCTTCGAGTTCAAGCGAAAACAAAAGGAAGTTGGTGCTTCCAATTAATGCCAATTCTTTAAGACATATAAGAAAAAATCATTCCGTGGTTTTTCTCGATTTGGGTTTCGCGTAAAACCTTTGGTGTACTATGTATGTGTGTGATTGTTTTATTTCTTACTGCTCATTATTGGATATGTTCTACATTGATATAACATTTGAAGAAATGAAGATTATAATTCACGGCTATTCTTGATTCACCTCCTGGTAAATCCGACAATTAATTGTCAGTAGGATAACAATTAGTTTAACCGAAGGTAGATCATTGAGAGTACTAACTCATATAAAATGGAATACTACGGTTTGATGGGCCAGTATGATTTTTGGAGCATAAGGATGAAGAGCATATATCTGAGCACATGGATTTCTAGTTTGGCAATCAATTGTAGATGGATACACCACGGCACCAACGGTTCCACCAACAAATAATGACAAAGCGATAAAATTGGTGAGAATAATTCCAAATCCATAAATGCATTTTTGAATGGTCTTAGTGAAATTGTATTTACTAAAGTTGCACATTGTAAATTTTTTAAAGAGATTTGGGACAAGATTGAAATATTTATGAAGGAGATTCAAAAGTCAAAGCCCGAAGCTTCAAACTTCTGAGGTCATTTCAAACAACTAAAAATGAAGGAAGATGAAGATATACATAACATACTTATTACGATTCAATGAAATAGTGAATGCAATCATAGGATTGGGAGAAAGAAATCGAAGAATATGTAATTGTTCAAAGGTCTGAAGATCTCTTCCTATGAGATTCAACCTAAGATATCAACATTAGAAGAAAGATGGGATCTAAACTCCAATAGAAAAACATGGACAAAGCATGGATGCTTCACAACATATGAGATGAGAACTAGACAGGAAAATCCATATGTAAAATATCCTTAAAATTAAAAGATCAAATCAAAGAAAAATGAACAAGAAGAATATGGTAGCGGTAGCGGCGTCTCGGAAGATGATGAAAAAAGTGGCCAACTTAGTCCAAAGATTGAACAAAGGGAACCAACGGTAGATGCAGTAAGCTTCATTTAATTTGTTTTTAATTGTGATGGTATTGATCATTTTGCTAACAAATTTCCTCATAAGAAAAGAGAAATGATGAAGGTTGCCCAAAAGACAAACAAACATATAAAAACAAAAAAAAAAAAAAAAAGTTTTCAAGAAAAACTTTTGCACCCGGAAGAACACATCTGTATCAGGATGAAGATCGAGTCATTGACAATGAAGCGAGGGAGAGTTCATTCATGGAGTAGAATGCTCAAAGAAGAATATGAAAATCATATGAAGAAAGAAATTGAATAAGAAGAAGTTGACGAGAAGAATTAGCCAGTGCCATAGAAGTTATCAAAGAAAGAAAGAAAACAAGAAACTACAAGAGTAGAACTAGATAAGAAAAAGACACCCAAGAACTAGAACAAATGATCCTAAAATTGAAGGTTCAAATGAAAGAAGATAAAAGAATTGAAGAAGCTTCGAAGAACAACTAGAAGGAAAGGGCGAGATCATTAGAGCACAGGCGGTTGACACGCTAAGAAAGGATATTCAAAGAAAAATGCGAGAATAGCTCAAAAGTTATGGATGACATTATCAATAGTCAAAATCTTATCTTGATAAGTCGGGACTTAGATAGAATCCAGGATAGAAAATGGATCAAGATCCAAAACAATAGAGAGCAAGAAACAAATCAAAAAGTTATGCTGAAACAATCAAAGGGGATAACAAGATATACAAAAGGAGATTACGGGGACACTCCCAGAAGATTTAGATTTCAAAATCAACTTAGCGGAATGAACATGCCTCAATAAGAAGAAGGATTCATGAGCACCTCCTTTCATAAGATATTCAACTACTAGGTATCGAACTATATTTTTGGTTTATGTTATGCTTGTAATAATTTTGGACATAAAGTTGCATGTAAATTGCAGAGCTAACAACAAGAACAATAACTACTTTGAGAGCCATACACAAAGGGGTTATTCAAGAAGACCTAGTGAAACCACAGAGAAAGTTACGAGTTTGAATCCTTGATCATTAGCGTGGAATGTTACAAATGTAACAATTTTGGACACATGGCAAAATTGTAGAATGACAGTCCCTCTAAAGAACCTCCATAGAGTCACAAACAAGAACCTGAGAAAATGACACATGGATAAGAAAGCAAGATTAGTATAGCAATGAAGAATGCCACGGTCCTCTACAGTCATGAGAAAAGAAATGTTGATTTGGTATGTTGATAGTGGATGTTCCAAACAACATAACCCAGTGAAGTAGAGACAAGTTTCTTACATTATTCAGAAAGGAAAGAGATGGACCGGTCTCCTTTGGAAATGATGATTCATCCAAAATAATTGGAAAGAAGCTGTCGAATTGGGAAAGAAGAATGAAAAGGCATATAAAATGTTCTACTAGTAGAAGATATGAAACATAATATTTAATGGAAGTCAAATAATATGACCAAGGTCCTTAAAGTTACTTCCGATTCACAAAAGTGTGAGATAAGAAAAGAAGGTTCAGGGGAAATTGGTCGCTTCTGTTGCAAGAACTTCAACAACATATATGTGATGGCAGTGAAATGAAAAGTGTTGTCTAGGAAGGGAAGATGAAAGTTGGCTATGTACGAGAATGGGTCACATATACATTTTGATAACCTTGTCAAAGTCGAAAAAAAAGGATCAGTCAGAGAAATGCCCGAGATCAAGAAACCAACCAACACATGAAACATTGCTAACAAGGGGAAAGGAAAGACCCGAGGGTTCAAATCAAAGGAATATTCAACAACAAAGAAACCAAAATTGTGCATACTGATCTAGTTGGGACCAACTACAACAAAAGGCTTAAAGGTGAGATATTTTATGTTATTAGTTGATGATTATACAAGAATGAAAACTGCAGTTTTCTTTCTCAAGAACAAAATCAAAAGATTTTGAAAATTTCAAGATCTACAAAGGAAATGGTTGAAAATGAGATGGATTCAAGAATCAAATGCTTAAGATCATATAATGGAGGAGAATTCACCTCAAATGAATCTGTGGACTACTACAACAATCATGGAATAAAAGGCAATTCTCTCGATATTCTAGGACACCTCAGCAGAGAATGGAGTTGGTGAAGAAAAGAACGAGGGCGGTGCAAGAAATGGATGGGAACAATGATAATGGATTCAAAGTTTGACAAATATCTTTTAGACCGCAGGCGGTGCATACAGCAGTTCACATTTAAAATAGAAGTAATGCTGAAACAACAAGTAAAACTCCTCTGAGCTATGGAAAGGAGGCAGAAGCCAAATGTGAAGCACTTAAGAGTTTTGGAAGCAAATGCTACGTAAAGAGAAGATGGCAGAATGGGAGAGAGTTTGGTATGGGTGTGGATAATGGAATACTTGTTGGTTACTCAAGAAAAATAAAAACATACAAAAAAAAAAAAAAAAAAAAAAAAAAGTTGTGGAAAACATCAACATAACAATTGATGAAGCAGTAGGACGAGAATCAAAGAAAGAAAGAAAACAAATCAATGGAACAACTTTTGAAGAGGAAGGAAGGAAGATGAAGATGAAGAGAATATATGACAGAGACATAAAGAGCAAGTTCAACAGAGTATCTCCCAGACACCTGAAAATGAGTATAGAAGAATCATCATGATTAGATTGTGGAAACAGATCACGGGGTTGAGACTAGAAGAAAAAATCGTTCGCAGAACAAACACACCTAGCACTCTTATCTACAATTGAACCAAATTGTTTTGAAGAAATGAGGAAGGATGAATTTTGAATAAGGCCATGGATGAAAAAAATGGGATCAAAAAGAGAGAAATGACACTTGGGAATTGGTTCCAAGACCAAAGAATAAGAATGTGATCGACACAAAATGGAAGGTTTTAGAATAGAATTGAATGAAGATGGGCCAGGTTATAGGAACAAAACTAGATTGGTATGTAAAGGACATGCAGAGATTGAAGGAATCGAATTTGAAAAGACATTTTCCCGGTTGCGAATGGAAGAAATCCATTTTTCTTTTAGCTTATGCATGCTCCAAAATGTTATAGTATATGGGATGGGCTGATAAATCATCTTTTCTGAATGGGAACTTGAAAAAGAAGTCTATGTTGAACAACTAGAGAAGGATTGTGGGATAAAATACAGAACTATGTGTGTAAATTAAAGAGTCACTTGTATAGTCTAAAGCGAGCTCCTAGAGCATGTGCTCTAAAATGACGAATGAAGTATCTGCAGGGTTGAAGAAAAGGAAGTCATGGAACAACAACACTCTACATCAAAGGTAAGTCAAAAGGTAATATTTTATTAGTGGAAGTTTATGTTGATGATATTATTTTGGTAGTGATGATAGCCAGGGTTAAGCACGAAATTTACCCAAAGACATACGAGAATGAATTTGAAATGTTACTTGGAGAACTATCCTTCTTTAGGACTTCAAATACGTCAAAACAAACAAGAAATTTTTATTTCTCCAAAACTAAGTTTATCAGAGAAATGTTAAAGAGGGTTAGAATGGAAGATTGCAAACAGGTTATCACTCCCATGCAAACGGTGATTGTAAGTTGAGCAAAGATGATGATTCAAAGTCCTATGAGAGGCAATATAGGTCAATGATTGGCAACCTACTATATGTGACAACATCAGAACCGAGATATGTCTGGCGGTTGGACAAGTGGCACGATTTCCAAGCTTAACAAAGGAATCACATGTATTAGCGATAAAGAGAATATTGAGATATCTCAAAGGAGCAGAAGTGTTTGGATTATGGTATCAAAAAAAGATCATCACTTATTTCCTACAGATACATGTTGTTGCAGGTTGTATTGATGATCGACGAAGAACTAGTGGAGCATCGTCGTTCTACTTAGGTGATGTTGGTATCATGGCTAAGAAAGAGACAATCTTTTATATCTCTATCTATAGCCGAGACAAAGTATATTCACCGGTAAAACATGTTGGCTACAGGTTCTTTGGATGAAACAAACTTTTGAAAGATATACAGGTTGAGTATGATGAGCCCATTCCAATATATTTGTGATAATACAAGTGCCATTAGTATCTCAAAAACCTGGTGATGAACTCAAGACTAAGCACATTCCAATCAAAGTATCACTTTCTCTGAGAATAGGTTGTAGAAAAGAACATCGAGTTGAGTATGTGGGAAAAAAATAACAAATTGGCGGAACATCTTTACAAAACCACTTCAGGAAGCCTTTGTGAATATCTTCGACAAAGAGACTTGGGTTATTTCTACTCCAAAAAGAATTCTTTTAATGTTTTTGAATGCTTATCTTATTTGTCTTGGAGTGCACGAGGAAGCACCATAGGTATAGTCGTCGGGAACGGCAGGATGGAAAGATACCTTTGTCGTGATGACAAAGGGGGAGGAATTTATCCGGTCACGGAGACGAGAGGCATGGTTTAGGAGAATTGATTTATCATATGTAAGAGGACAAAGGCATGGTTCGGGGGGGAGCATGATTTATCATATGCAAAGGATAGAGTCATGGTTCTAGGAACATGAGAGTGATATGATTTAGTGTTGCATCAGAGTTTTCCATCAATGCAAAAGGGGAATATTGTTGAGATTAAGAGTTGGATTTGTCATTGATGTCAACCTTGAAAGAAAACCTGCAGTGGCACAAAGGTTTGGGTAATGGACCTAATATTTTTGATGTAAATATGACTCATTATTGTTTTTCATGGTTGATAAAAGTAAATATGGATGAACTCAAAGTGGTCCCTTATGGTGAAAACTGCCTCACTGGAAGACATTTTGTGGAGTAAGAACCCATGCTTAATTATGGAATAATGAGATGAAGGAAAGTGAATTTGTCAGGAAAATATCTAGATGGATAGTGCTTGTCATGTACATTTCGGTGGTATGTGGAACACATACATAATTCCTCATAGTTAGAGAGTTATGGCGTAGAAGTTGGAGACCCAGGGTTTGGGCAATGGACCCAAGTTTGTTTGATGAGTATGATATGAGTTATGATATTTTTTAAGATAATGCTATTCTATATGGATATTACATCGCATTCCATTTGGTGGTATGAGAGCGTTACATAACTCACGGTTTGAGAGTTGTATACGAAGTTGGAGGACCCTCATATATGTCATCTAGAAGCCCCAAAGGTCAAAGTAATCAAAGTGGTTTAAAGAGATTTTTAAAAGGTAGATAATAAAGTGAAGTGATGAGGTGTATTATAATTCAAAGTGAATAAAAATAAAATTATTTTAATAAAGTGAAGTGATGAGTGTATTATAATTCAAAGTGAATAAAAAATAAATTATTTCAATAATAAATTTAATGGGGAAATTAAAAGTGGACCCAACCCTAAAATAAGGAAAGTGTGTCAAGTGACCTAGAAGATGTTTTTAAGGAAGCTACTTGGAGAGAATAAATAAGAGGCAAGGCTCTCTTATTTGAATCACACTTGAGAATATTGAATATCTATAGGTGTGTGATGTAACCAAAGGATATATAAGCCGAAATTATGAGGAAAGTGAAGAAAATAAGTCTGAAATGCAAGGAAAGATAAATTATTTTGATGGTCCTTTCTAAGGTATGTTATTTACAGGTCATCTCACCATTTTTGCTATAAAAAAATTTCTGTAATGATTCAGATCATGAAATTTATATGCAAGTGAGAAAAAATATCCAAGTATCTATGGTTATAAATTCAGCTTATGGTTCGTTGTATTTTGGGAGTTACACTCCATGGAAAATAGGAATTGTGGCCAGTCCTGAAACTAATCAAAATCCGGTGTTTCGAGTAAAAATGTCATAACTTC